>MU223687.1:168530-199122 GCA_018584345.1 Thuja plicata | reverse complement strand
ATATATATATATATATATAAAATTTAAATATCAATTGAAAGATCTGTGTATCTTCTCTTGTTTTTATAGGTCTCTTAATTTAAGTTAAATTTGATAAGATTAGCTATATAGATTGATTTGAATTATAAGTCAAGTAGAAGCCTTTGAAGTGATAGTCTCACTTTATTAAAAGCAAGTTTTTTAAAACTGTCTCTGATTGTACATAGGATTGAGAATTTTCTGACTCTATAGCCCAAGTATTTAGAAGGTACTGATCTAATCATTATTTGGAAATTGTCATTTGGTTCATACTTTGTAGTTTGTAGATTATTTAATCATTATTTCAAAAGCATTAATTTTCAGTCCTTAGTGTAATCTATTTTAGTCAAGCTTTATAGAGTAGAGATTATCAAGAGATTTGTTTCTTTCCTCCAAGGATCATACACCACCTTTGGAAGAACTTTGTTTTGTGTACGCAATTGTGCGACATAGTGAATTTGATTGTTTAAGGTTAATTTAGGCCTACCAGCCTTGGCTTGATTAAGCCAAAATTGCAGAGGTATCAAGTGGTGCATCACCATTATACCTATCAGTTGGCCATAAGAGAACCCATCATTTTTGGGCACCAACACAAACTTCACTACAACAGTCAACCTAATTCAGCTTCCTCAGGAGTTATTATGATGGCTTATAAAATGACGAAGGAGAATGTGAAATACAATCTGCATGAATTTATCAGACAAAAATTCCTAGAGAACATAACTAAGATTAAGAGTATCTGGGCTGACATTCTGAAAGTAATGATTGAGTAATTCACTCTAGATGGGCGCTATTCTAAAATCTACAATCTTCACTTTATATTGGTTAATCATTTTAGACACAAGAAGAAAGTCTCGTTTCCATTTTCCTTGCTTAGTTCTCTGAATAAAAACAAAATGGAGCATAGGAAGAAGTCCATCAATCCAGTGTTGCATGCAGGGCTAATTCTTCTCATCACCGACTATGCTAGGAATAACATCCTGGAACCCATCCCAAAAAGGGTTAAAGGGAAAGTTAACGGAATCAAGATGGAGGGGGAAATGGTGGATTCTAAGAAGAGGAAAAGGATCAAGAAGAAGGAAATTCTGGATAGAGATGAGGAAGACGATGATCAAACCCTTCCCCCTTAGGGTAATAAATAAGAAATGATACATGGGGAGAACATGGAAGAAGATCCTGTGAATGTGGAGGAAGTCCCTGTCAATGAGGAAGAGGATCTGAAAACACAGAATGAGAAAAATAAGAGAACTAAGGATGTTGATAACAGGGAAAAAGAAGATGATAACAAAGAGAAGGAGGAAAAATTTGATAAGGCTAAGGAGAAGGACAACAAGGGAAAAGACAAGAATGAATTGAATCGGAGCAGCTTAATCTCAGGGCTAGAGAAAGAAACTAGAAAAATTAGAGAAAGGGTAAAGGAAAGAAGACTAATGTTGGGTTTGACATTGATGATAGAATCCCCAAAAGAAAAGAGGATCATGATGCTAACATGGAGAAGTGGATCAGTAAGGACATGAATGAGATGAAGCAGCACCTGAAGGAAATGAAAGAAGCCATGTAACCCTTTAAAGATAATCTGGAAAAGCTGGAAAAGGATCTTTTGATGAAGGTAAATAAAAATAGCTTGAATGATGAGATGAGAGCCAGAATTACTGCCTTGGTTGAGGATAAGATGAAGGATATGAATAAAAAAATTATCCATAATGTGCATATCATTAGTGAAATCCTTAATCATAGTAACGAGGGACTTAATGTCTTTTTTCTTAACCTTAAGGCATTGTATGCCTATCTTGAGAGAAGCATGCTAGAGAACACAACTATTATGATGGAGGATAAAGTTGGGAGCTTGGGTCCAGGAACCAGAACAAGAAGTGGCCTCAAAAGGAAACTTCCAAAAATGACCAAGGATCTGAAATCTCTGAAAGAATCTATTGACATGTTGGAAGATCTACAGAAAGAGGCTGAGAAGGCCTTCGAAAGTAATAAGTAGTGTCTCTTTCTTTTTTGTGCTAGGATTTTATTGGTAGATGTGCTAGAAACTATTTTTTGGCTACTTTTTGTAACTATTTTTGGGTTTCTCTTTGGGTTTGTTAGGGTCCTACTTTTTATTGTGTAGCAGGCTATCAATGTTTGTAAGGGTTGTTATTGTCTCTATTTTATTTAGGTTGTAAATGGTTTTGGGTTCCATTCAAAACATGTACTTACCTTAACAAAAAAAAATTCCTAGAGAACATTAAGCAGATCAAGAGAGAAAAATCAAAAGCATTCAGGTTTTTATCTTTATTGATACATATCTATATACTCATAGTTTATAAGTTTCTTGGAATGCACCCTAGGGAATGGAAAGATAGTGAACCCACTAGTATTCAAGTAACTAAGAGTTATAGAAGGGAAAATAGCACATGGGTTGATGGTGAACTCTTTGCAATGTTCAAAATTATTCAAAGACAAATGAAGAAAAGAGTGAGGATCCCTGAGACAATAGTTGTGAAATACAAAGATACAATTTGTTTCATGGTTGAAAATGATTGTGTATGCTTTGAGGTAGTTGAACCAAGGAAGAAATGGAGTTACCCTATGCGTTATGAGGCCAGTGCAGAGGCTCTTACAATCCAAGTTGAACATGTTCTCTCTTCTCATATTGAGTCTTCGAAGAAAGATGGGGCACTTATGAAGATTAGGGTCTTCCATGGATTAAGATTGGCTAATCTTCTCAAATGCAAAAGAGTTTGTTTAGAGGGATATTCAAATAACATTGTCCAATTCCTTAATGGGACCCATAAAAATTAGATTGGACTACTAACATGTGGATTAAAATATCATAGGAAATTATTAATTCCTTTGAAAAGATTTACATTTTCCATGGATTTTGTAAACAAAACAAAGGGGAAAATTTTTATGCAAATGAGGGGGCTTGTGCTAATAAATGTATGATGTGGCATATGGGAGATCAATTAAAGGAGGAGGTCATTTTCTTGATGAGGTATGACTGAATACATGTGTGGAGTGGTAATATCGATATGGACTAATTATTTTTTTATCAATAAAAGGTCGAAGCCATATATTTTATTATTTATTGAAAGGAATACAAAGTTTATCCATTCACTGTAAGCACTAGTAGGAAATAATGGAGAAAATAAATCCTCTATTCTTTCATGAGACTATGTAGTCCAGACCAAAAATATTCATATGAATACATTACATTACATTCCTTCACAAGATCGCAGGTGCCCATATTTACAGAGTCTCTCCAGCTCCTTGGATTTGAGAATTTTAGCAATGTGATTCCTAGTAAAATGATATTACATTATATTTGTGTCAGGGATCTAGAGTCTTTTTCCCTCTGACTCTTAATTATAATTATATTACAGCTTGAATTCATTTTATCTATGTTCCTTATATGTAACATTTTGAGTTCCTTTCCTTGCATCTTTGTAACTGTCCCTACAAAACCACTAGCAAACAGACCCACCACTATTCCATCCTAGCTAATATGTTAAGCATTAAATCATATATCATAGAGTCATTCAACTATATTATTCTGTCTACTCTAAATTATACTTTCAAGCGCATTGTCTAATATTCTCTTCATCATGTTTGTAATCAATACAGTATCAATTAATAAGCTAATTTACATTGGTATATCCATATTAATTCATGCTAGCAAACATATTTCCATGGCATGTCAAATGTTCAAAGGTTTCTCTTATGGAATATTTTATTTTACCTAGGGTGTATGATGTAGGAGTATCTTAGGATCTTTGCAATCTTGCATTACCCAAAAATATTTCCTTTAGTTTATTTTCTATTATATTCGAGTTGGCTAGCTTTTGGTGTTTTCGATGGTGATCGATCTATGCTTGTCCTTTTTGGGCACGGTCATGTCAACGTGTTCTTAGCATATATTCCTGAATCTTATCCTATTATCACAACTCATTTGGTTTCAAAACACATAAGTTATGGAATATTCTTCGTGTATCTTTATTGTTCTTTATTTCTTGGTTGGTCATTGTGTTTTTCGATTGATTTCATGATCTTCTGGCTGGTTTTTATAGGCACAATCATGCCAACTCATTATTATGACTGATGTCAGCTTAGTTTTATGATCACTTCACTTAAATATTTCATTATAGGTTGTTCTTTAAGATTTGAGTCCTGCCATATTTGGGTTTAATGTATTTACTCATTTCTTGGGGAATGTAATCTTCTCAAGGCCGACTGATGATTGTAATTTCTTTATAAGATTATGGACATGGATGATCTCATAAGATTACTTAGCTTAGCTTGGGTAGGATTTGGAATATTTTGAGTTTAATCAGGCCTGTGTGCTTGGCATGTATGACTGGCAAGTGAAACAACATTTTGTAGATCTCTTGTAAATGAATTTTGATGCTAATAAGAAGCTGAATCTCTTGTTTTTACCTTTTTTTATTTCTTTCTTTTGTTGTGTATGTTAGGTGCAAGGTTTATCCATCCTTTACTATATCTGAAACATAGTTCTCCCTTTATTCCTTGAGCACTTGTATAGGCTATGAATTTATTAGGAAGACCTTGTTGGATATGAGGGACACTGATCTAGCGTGATCGAGTATCCTTGTATTGATAAGAGGATCTCTTGGATTTTCATGAGCCATCACTTTGAACTACACAATGATATTCCCATTTTATGGCCTCTAATAATAGACCTCTTGTGTAGATTTGAGTAGAACCCTAACATGGCATATAGATATATTTTTACATTATCCCTTTTGCATGTTATGTTTATGATCATGCTTAATGTGTTTACATTAGGTAAGGCATGTGTGTAAGCCCATTTATCCCCATGTGTATTCTTGTTTGATTTCTTTGAGATTATCTCCATGAGCATAATGAGATGGACTAATGGGTTACACATATAGGTGACATGACAAATCACCATTGGGGACATGTGTACTTAGATTTAATGATTTGCATTGAGAGTACATCTCCCATCCTCTTCTTTTGTAACTTGATTTTTCAATACCTATTAATTTATAAAAAAAACTTATTGATTCAAAGGAAATTCAACATAATGATTTAAATATATATAAAAATACTCACTAGTAAATTTCACCCCAAATTTTGATGAGAATTTATCTGGTTTTTGACACCATATCATTGAATGGATGACCAATATGGACATCAAACCTTACTTGTCTCCTTTTTGATGCCCTAAATTTGAGTCATATATTCGACCAATAATACATAAAAAAAAAATAGGTGTGTGATCCACAATGATCTTGGATCAAACAAAAAACAATTTAGACCATGTGACCAAAGGGTCATCAAAATACATACGATAAAAGAAAGATCATGTTGTCGCTTGTATAGCTCTGTCATAAAAAATAGTTGTTATTTTCATTGAAATATAGATTATGGTTGTTAAACGTTTGTCAAAAACAATTTCTAGGTGCATCAAAAAAGAGACAGAAAGGCACACTAAAGAACAAAGCTCAAGAGACCTTAATAGTTAGTCTCCGTCTTTGGTCCATATTACTGACAAAATGGTTTACCTTTAATTAGCTCATCAAATGTAGGGATTTAAAAGAATTTAATAGAATATTTTCATGATAACGTATACTCTTTTAGTTGACGTTGCACAAATTTATCTACTTCATGCACTTTTGCACTACAAGGACAATGATAAAGAAGCATCTCCTCTTGTGGCCTGCATTACTCAAGCCATGAGAGAGGATGCTTATTTACTGATGTCCTCACAGTCCACAAGTGTGGGAAATAGATAAATTCATGCAGCATCAAACTAAAATAATGTATATTTTTTATTAAGGTAAATACAGGTTTTGAATGGACCCTGAAACCATTTACAACATATAAAGATAAACAATGACAACCCTTACAAACATCGAAAGCCTGCTACAAAACAAAAACTGGGACCCCAACCAACCCAAAAAGAAACCCAAAAATAGTTACAAGAAGTAGCTAAAAAAAATTTCTAGCACATCTACCAGTAAACTACCAGCACTGAATAAAAAGAGAAACTACTTGTTACTTCCGAATTCCTTCTCAGCCTCTTTCTCCATATCTTCCATTATGTCAATGGAATTTTTCAGATCTTTCAGCTCCTCAGGCATTTTCAAAAGTTTCTTTTTGAGGCCGCTTCTTATTCTGGTCCCCAGGCCTGAGCTCCCAGCATTATCCTCCATCATGATAGTCATTTTCTCCAGCATGTTTCTCTCCAGATAGGCATACAATTCCTATACATGTATGTTATACATGAAAATACCATTTATTAAATTCTTTCACATCGCCGCATTTGATGAGCTAATGAAAGATAAAACATGTCATCAAATGTATGGACCAAAGATAGAGAAAAACTATTATGGTCTCTTGAGCTCTGCTATCTTTAGTCCTAGCTACAAGGTAAGTCCTAGAAGACTTAAATGTGTTGATCATCAAGATTAATCATTGGCTTTCCTTTATGAACACTGCATAGTTTCCAATATATTACTAAAGATGAAGAGAAGGCATAAAATATGAATGGATAAATGAAATGAAAGATACAATAATATTATCTTGTTGTTTACCTTATCATAATTGACCAAATAATTGATTCCTTCAGACCTCCAACGTTGATGAGCTACAGAAGCTTAATAGGATTTGATGGTTTCATGGAAAAAAAGACTACAAACAATATTTTTTGTCCCTGGGACCCTAAAATATTGAGCTTCTCTTTGTTTCAAGAATAGTTCAACATTCACGCTACTTAATAGGACCAACCACATGAACTTGGAAGCTCATTTTTTCCCTCCTGGGAGCCTCTTATGACCCCTTACAAAACTTTAAGACATCTATGATGTATTCTTAGGGATCGTAAAGGGTCATAAGGGGTCCTAGGAAACAAAAAGTGAGAAACATAAATGTAGGCATCATGGTCATAATTCTTTGGAGAGAAAAAATAATTGAGCGGTATACCTAGATGGTGCAATGCAACCACTACTCCTCTGATTCTATGTTGACACTGTAGTGTCCAAAAACCATAGATAAGGTTTTTGGATCATACAGTTTCAACTTCAAACTGAAGGAGTAGTGGTTGCATTGCATCATCTAGGTATACCACTCAATTATGTTGTGTCTCCAAATAACTGTGACCATGATGCTTACATTTATGTTTCTCAGCTGTTATGAGATTAAAATTCTTTTAAGAAACATGTCATATCTATGTGGAACTACGTAGGATAGTCACCAAAGAGGGTTCTCTATCATTAACTCCCTTTCACTTAATAATTATGAACCCATTAATGATATACTAATTTCTTAGGATTGTAAGTTTCCATTGATGGTTTCAAATTACCAAGAAAAAGGTGTTTTCTGGTACAAAAGACTTATCAGCCTCCGGGGCCTTTTTCTTGAATGAATTATACCCCTGACACACTTCATGGAAACATTTTTCATCAGGATTATAGGGACATGTAAACCAAGATTCCTATAGAGAAAGGTGTTGCTCTTTGAAAATGCTTGATGGTGATTGATGAAGAAGATTTGAAAATTACCATTGATCCAATTCAGATTGGTGCAACATTTTCAAATCTTCTTCTTAATTATCATCAAATGAACATTTTCAAATCTTCTTCATCATTCATCATTTCAGTATTCTACAATCGTCTTCTGTCAAATAATTATCCTCAAAAGGAGGATATTATCAAGAAAATACCATGAGAGAACTTTGAAAACAAGAATAGTGGTAAAGTCTAACATATGTTTAACTCATTGGTAGGAGAATCCTTCAAATTGGCTATTATGATTAAAATTATTCTAAAAATAAATAAGATAGCACTAAGGATGTTAAGCCAAAATCTCTTAAAGCACTCTTAGAAAACCATTTGCAAGATAAACATGGTCTCAACACCCATAACGAGAAGAATCCATCAAGAAAAAATAAGTCTCATTGTGCTAAAGGATTGTAACTCCATTTGTAAATTTTTTAATAACTTGGTTCATTTAATTTCAAGGCATTTGTATTGAATTTGGTGTCTTCAAGTCTGACTGTCCCATGATAGTTCAATATTTTTGGTGTTCCTTTCAATTGTGAATTAAGATGCATCCCCATACTATGTTGTCTATGATTAGGGGATGAAACCTAACATTGTATTATATTAATCTAACCTTCCCAGTGCAAGAATAACCATTCGATTGCAGGGTGAGCAATAAAACATGCAGGTTGCAAGGTTGAAGGTGAGTGAAAGTTGTGGCATGGGTATTGCAGTAACCCAACTTCCTTAACAAGGAAGCTATATTATTATGGAATACATCTAAATATGTCAAATATATGGTGTATTGACCATTGACTAGGTCATTGAAGGAGTTTTGGAGTGAGATTGACAAAGCCCTAGGATTTGAGGGTTTGTGGAGGCCTAATTGGGGCTTTGGTAATTATAGAGGTCATAGGACCCAATAAACTTGACATTCCTCTAATTAGATGTATTTTATGAGACTTTCCAAGGTTGTAGACTTGGGGGAGCTGTTTAGAGGTAGGTCTCTCTGTAAAAGTCACTATTTTTCGTACTAAAAACTAGGTATAGGGTTACAACAGTAGGGTACTTTCCAAAACAACCCCCTTGAAAAATTTTGATATGTTGTTGTACTTGATAATGGGTATCTGAAAAGTTGATTTACTTTCTTTGTGTATTGGGAAAAGTTAAATAAGGGATAAATAAGGTGGTATTGAGTATGAGTTGTAAGTGATAAATAAATAGTTTTAGAGTTGACAACTATGTTGTCAACTTGACAACATTACTAAACCAATGTAAATAACCCGAGAGTTAGGTTAGGATTGTTAAGAAATATTTACAGTTGGTTCATGCAAGTATTTGTGGAGGCGTCATTCTTTCTAAGGCATTGTGAAACTATAAACAGTATGGAAGCCCAATAGTATGGGAGAGGTCGATGTAATTGGGAAATAACTGATATGATAGGAGTTTAATATCAATAAAGCACTGGTCAAAATCTACAAATTGTTCTTTTCTTTCATCTATTGACAGTGTTATGTTGTTTTATCTTTGAACCTTCAATCATTTGATGAATCACGGTGTTGATAGTTTAAAGAATTAATTATTTATGTTTTAGCTTTGATTAATTATTTTGGTTCGAAGAACAAGGAATAACTTGAAATCTACACTTTACTGGTGAATAGTTCTACATGAGCATCACAAAATGTGATTCCTAATACGTTGGATCTTCAATAAGAGCCTCACCCTAGACAGTGACGAGGAGGAAAATGTATTCTAACTATCCTGACAAGTTGCAGAGCACCGTGCAAGTTCTGGTTCATGTATTTGAACATTCAAAGTGACTGTTATCAGTTAAGGGAGGGTTTGGCAGAGAGGGAAGTTGCACTTGGATTTGGATTTGAACTTGTTGAAGTACCATGCCTACACATCTTTTAATTAAATTACCATTCTAGAGGGAATTCCAAGGTATCTAGTAATGGTGTCATTCTTAATTTCTTACCCCTCTTTTTGAATCCAATGAGGATGAAGGTTGGGACATGTCATCTAGAATTAAATTTTGTGCATCACGGGTTTAGAGAATGAGACAATGTAAAACAAATAAAGGGTATCAAGAAAATTGTTGACATCATCAACAACTTAATTTTACTTAAAATGATGTTGTCATCAATAAATTGAGAGTTAAGCACAACAAAATTACCTAAAAATGAGATACAATGGGTAAGGTGGTTTAATTAAGCATGAATGTGATTTGATTGAGAAACAAAATTACCTTAAAATGTGATACAATGGAACCCCTTAACCTAGATCAATGTCCTAATCTAGTGAGGACAATATACTTGTGAACAAGCTCACTTCCCTAAGCTTCACAACACTCCCTTTCCTTCAATGTAGATCTAATTTCCAAACTCACTCACAAGTCTTATTCCTCAAGAACAACTACCCCTTCCTAGGTACACAATCCACTAGATCCATATCCCTCTAGGATCATCAACCTCTAGGCTTCTTCTCCTAGCCTAAACCCAACTCACTCACCCTAAGCCATGGAATCTACATACGTTATTCATGTTTGATCGACTAAGTTCATTCAACAATGGTTGTCTTGGGATAGTCATCACCTTCCTTGGAACAACCCCTTCTATGATTTCATTATCTCTTGCATCCTTCCTCCAAACACTTAGTCACCTTCCCTACTTCCTCTAGGCTCCTAAGGCCCTTATCCAGACTCTATCATGTTCATTTACCTTATAAAAAAAACTTTTAGATAAAAATGGATTAAGTCTCCAAGTCAATATCTTACTATGGTAGTCTACACTTACCTATGCAAATGCACTAGCATAACCCTTAGATTATTCTCTCTAACTCGAAAAATCATTTAGACACCTCCATAACTTGTTAGGATCTTCCCACACACTTCGACCACACTCATTAGTTACTAACAATAATGAAAAATCAAATAAATTTTCCTTCCACTATGTTCTGCAATAGTCATCATCTACCTCAACAATCTTGTTGTTTAACCCAATACCTGGACCATCTTCGCTCACCAACACTTTGTACTTATTCTAAACCCTCTATATACTAGTTACACAAGTCCCCATGACACCAGCATTACAAAACAATCTATGGAAAAAGACAAACATTCCCCTGTTACCTCTATCTTATACCAATCTGTGACTATAACAGTCACTATTTTCCTCTCATGCACATGAAAGAGCTTTGCATGGTCTTCTACAATATCTAGGGTAGGTACCATACACTCTCCCTGACATCCCTACCCAAATATAGTTTTTATTGAGACCAATCCACCAAACCTTGTTGTGGCAATAATGTTTGGGGAGATGTAGAATCTATCCAATCTACCATTTTTTTCACAAAATTTCCTCAAGAGAACTAGTGGGGTCTCTATACATTTAGTTTTCCCATCATTGGATCATACATGCCCGAGGAGTTTCAAGCAAGCATATGATTGTAATCAATTTTTATTGCATGCCCAAGGAAGTTAGTAAACAACTTGTTTATTCCAATGAGGGGAAACATGAGATCAACAATAGTTGGATCTTTCAACATTTCTTTGAAATTGACAGATGTCACATGGAATAATAGGGCATGGGTTAAAGAAAAATTTGTGAATTGAGACTCTACAACTTTTTTTTATTGTATATTCGACATCCTTGTAACACTAATAACTCTTTTGTCTTTTGGTAAAGTCTCTCATCCATGGTTTGGCTAGGCAATGACATATTAGGTTATATAGTTCATACTAACATTACCTTATTACTTGGCTTATCCTCAATGTACAAACTTAGTAACCTTGGTTTTCACAACTAGGATTATTTTTAACAATCTATAATCTCTTGTTGATTTATGTATATAATATGACAATAAACCATTGTTTGCAATTTCTAATCTCTTGTCCATTTATACATATAATATGACAATAAACCCTTGTGGAGAATGACACACAAACTCTACGACGGGAAATAAAATTCAAAAGGAAAAGTTCAATTGAGGATGGTAAACTATGAGAATAGCCTCAAACCAAGTGGTTTGTTACCAACACCAATATTGTGAGAAGCTGGATTTATGTGTTTTTTTATTGTTGTGTTGTTGTTTATGTCAGTACAAAACCATATTTAGATGCCTATGTTGGATGTTTGGAATATAGTTTGAGCATAATACTAGTCAACAAGTTGTAAGTTGAAGAAGAGCCAAATTTATGTCATAGTAAGCCAACTGCGATATTAAGATAACAGGTTTTCATATGATTGAATTGTATGATAATAGTTGAATTAAACACTTTTTTGTATATAGCACTCAGATGCCTATTTTCTTAATTAGTATGCTGAAGAAAAATCTAAGTGCAAGAATAAGAATGTTTCTTCTTAGACATTTTTTTAATATTAATTATGTAATCTATCAAATTGGATCAATGTTTTCTCAAGTTGCTCAAAGGATTGTGTCAAAAATGATGATTTATTTTCCATTTTATTTTTAAAAAGTTGGTTTTCACAATATTAAATGGATTTTTTCGATAGGAAAACCATCAAATTTTTAGTTTAATGAAGCCTTTGGGGGAGAGAGGGAATTCATTTGACAAATGATGCTTGCTTGGAATGGTGCCTACTTGGATTTCTCCTATTTCACAAACCATCGATCAAATGGTGTTAATAGCTCACGATTTGGAGAAATGGTTTAAATATTGAACTAATGTAGGCTCACCTTCATCTAGCTCAAAAAAAAAATGTAAAATGTAAGCTCACCTTCTACAAGAAAACATGCAATATTATTTTTAAAAAATCTATTGTTTCAAAGAAAGTGTGCATTAAGATTTACAAAAAAGTCATTCCATCAACAACTTGCCTGTACCAAGGAGAGAAAAAATTCAAAAATAAATTCCAATGAACATTTCCAAGTATAAAATGTCATAAAAAGTGGCCCTCCTTCAAGTATATCTTCTAGACCTTGACTGGTCCAACCTACTCCATACCCTCAATCAACATTCTTCAAAAATGTTTGATCGTCTCTTCAATCTCGTATCAATAAAAATATACATAACCATATATAGAATATATGATATAGGACTAGACTCCTCCCACAAGCCGCATTAATCACAAAAAGTGGGAAAATTCTATGTACTCGTTGAGACCCTCAAAAGGATCAGAACTATCAAAATGGAAAGTTCAGCACCCATCATAAGTAAATGTGATTCTTGGTCTTAGAAATTGATGAAACAACACACCATTAACAGGAAAGTGAAAACAAATCAAGTTAAAATCATATTACTTAATTTTCCAATAAATGTTGCATTGTTATGAGTGTTTAAAGTCACAAGATCAGAGATTGTAGCCATGGGTAGAATTGATTGTTTGAAGAAATGTTTTTGTTTATTAATTTAGAATTTGATACATTTGTTCCCCTTCACATGCACACACCTCCACATACCAATCAACACTCATGGATTACCCACAAAAAGGATCCTCCGACACAACCAAAACTACCTTCAAAAATGTCCTCAAACAGACTGACAGTTGAAACTGACTGATTACACTTCGGTTAATATTGTCAAGTTTACAACATAGTTGTCAGTTTGAAAAATACATATCCCTTTTGCATTGTGTATTATTGATACTAAATTCTAAAGGCCTTTTAGCATCAATTCGTAAGATTTAGACCTTAACTTACCCCTTAAACCTAACTAGACCCTTACTGACCCTAGTATTCAACTCATCTAGGGACCCTTAGTGACCCTAGTGTTCCTTCTAGACCTTGGTGCTCCTCTACCAGTACTATATGTCTAATATAATGTTGCAGAATGCATTGATCTATTTCAATGTCAATAGAAGTGCAATACAATGACATTCATTTGTAATACATAAGAAAAATATAGAGAATATTTATGTTTAAGATTAGCAAACCACTGTTACAGATGAATATGGATGAACTGTAGACATGTTATAAAGACCAAGGTTTTAAAACATAGTAAAGTAATGAAAGAAAATGAGTGAAAAAATAATGGTTTCAAAGAATACATAGAAAGGTATATAATGCTTAAGACAAGGAGATCGCATCAAAAGACCAATGATTATTGTATCAATAATAGTGCAAGGAACACTAAGCTTAAGGCAGTGGCTAAGTAGATATTATTATAGTACATAGAGTAAAATGAGAAGGATAGGCATGCCATGGCTACTATGGAATAGAGAAATCAAAGGCTCAAGGAAATGATTGAGTAAGTAATTATAGTGAAGGGTATGAAGACTCTCATTAATAATGAAATGATCAAAAGCAAAGAAGATATTACTATTAAGTATTCCAAACAATATCAAAGAACAGTAATAAAACAAACTATAGGTGTAATTCATGAGGAGTAGAGAGATTGAAAAAAAGGTTTAATGTAGCCATGTAGGGGAATAGGGGTTAGGTTCAATAAAAGGCTCGTATTTAACCTGGTCTAAAAAGTCATCAATTGATGCAAGCAATGGTTGATCATTTTCAACATTCTGAAAATTTGGTCAATATTCAAGGTTCAGTGGATTAGGTTTGTAGGAAAGAGAAAGATAAGTCCATATTCATAGACAATTCTTACATTTATTAGATGGAAAGAAAAAATACCATATCAAATTGTAGATAGTTTGAAAAGTGTAGAGGAAGAAAATTGGAAGTAGAGTAGTAGCAAATGAAAGACAGATGAAAGTGGGAATGGATTGCAATAACCATGGATGCACCTTTTTCTCTTTGGGGAAGAATTTTTTCTTCATTGTACACTTTATTGTCTTGCTCTCTTGAGAGAATTGTAGACATATTTAAGGTCTTTGGTAGCATAAACATGATTTTCTTAGTCTCCCTTGTGATAGTTGTATAATTTTTCACATCCCTATCAATTTAATCCATGTTGAACATTGAAGTTGTTGGAAAGAATTTGAAATAAAATATTAGAAAGAAAAAACATAAGATAGGGTGTGAAAACTAGTCCCACATGAAGGAATGGACACCCACACATCAGGTTAGACTATTTGCAATGAACATCATGGATCCCCCTTTATCATTTAATGTTTTTTAAAATTTCAAAATATGATATTCACTTAGAGTCGGTGAAGGGATAGGATAGGATGGGATTCAACCATTAGTTCACTTTCCTCATCTCCGCATCCCCAATTGTCATGCCTCTAAAAAATAGCTTCCTACTAATTTACCTAATCCTATCTGTGATGTGAAGGTACATAAAATGATCATATTGGTGTGAGGGTTGAGATGCTTTCTTTAAAAACCGTGCCCTTAAATGATAGGTGTCGAGTCCTGCATATCCACTATAATACAAATAACAATACAAAACCAGAATTATGGAGTTTCTTCTAGGTGTGAAAAGGACTACTTAGAGTCTAGTATTCATAGACACATGGGAAGGATTTGGTTTAGTATAATGAAATAATAATTTACTAAATAGAGGGTATTATTTAATGATATCGACAGTTTTGAAGGTAGTTTTACATAAGGCGTTTGAGATCAACAAATGCACTCAGCCATTGGAAACGATATCACAACCCAAGAATTATAGGGTCAAAGAATGATTGATTGTGAAACATTTTAGCAGTACTAGCATCAAGCGTAGGGTTTCCACTTACTTCACTGAAATCCTTCCTCCCGCTCGCGATCCGCCTAAAAAAAATGAAGTGAGTTCATTCAATTTTTTTTTATATCTTGATTTGGTCAGAATTTTGACAATAAACTTAATTGAAGTCAAACTTTAAAGCTTTTCGGGACAAACAAAAAAAACAGTGAACATCACAAGCCAAAATGCCCTTGGTAAAAAATGAAGGTCGAAAATGGTGCCCAAATCTGTTAGTGACTATATATAGGGATTAAATATATTTACGATATTGGAGTGGATTAGAGTAGAATTTGTGTGTCGTTGTTGGCACCATGCATGATTATTATGTGATCTTTTATAATGAGAAAATGTTATATTTTGGTGATTTGCACAAGAACACTTTGTTTGACACTTAAATGAAGTTAAATGTGTATTTTTGTGTCTTGAGTATGTTATTCCCCTTGTAGTGTTTTAATGTATATTCATGTGAATATCAATGAATCTAAGCAGGTTTTAGTGGAATTAAGTTATTTAGAGTCAACCTGGGTCCATTTGAGACAATTTGGAAAGCCTTGTAAATCCTTACAAGGAGGTGTAAGTGTGATTGGAAGTTTTTTAAGAGTGTTAGATTCAAATTTAAGTTTTTTAGGATAGACTTGGAGTGTTTAGGGCTCATCCAGTCCTCTCCCTTGTACATTGGTGATACCTTGTTATTAGAGTTGTTATTTGCCACTTCACCTCCACCTACTTTATGAATTTCATGTTCCTTTGGTGTTTTCATGGTATTTTAACCACCCCACCATGGTAATGGTCTCCAAGCGACCGTGCTATTAATCTAGTTTTGTCATTGCCTTGGACACTACCATTTCTAGAGGATGACAGTGTAGGAAACATGAATTATAGAACTATATTGTTGAAAATAGAAAGATGCACAAGTTTAGGATGCCAACCTATCTATAGGACCATGGAGCTTTATTCCAAATTTTTTCTAGTACACCAATGTCTGGGTTGGACAACCAAGTCCAGAGTTTGGTAGTAGAGTCCTTCAATTGAGTCTAACAGGGGTTTTCTGTCCCAAAGGGCCAGTTTAACTTCAAAAATTATGCCCATTTGAGTTAGGAGTGTCTATAAGCCCTCTAAGGTATGTTGAGTAGGTTGAGTGAGTCTCACTAGTTTTGATTTCATTTTTGTGCGAGTTGGTGCTTGTGGGAAGTTATCCAGGATACCTAAGACCTAAGAAAGCTCTCATTTACGTAGTTAACCTTTGTAACTTCTTAGAGGATCTTTTGGGACTATAGTCACCTTATGTATAGTGTCTAGTGTATTTAGATACCTTTTCCCTTTCTTAGTATGATTTTCATGGATTTTTATTCCTCTACTTGTGTAGTGTTGCAACTTACAAGTCATCATAAGATTTATGTTTGAGGTTCATAACTTTGGGCGTTGCATATGTTTAATCTAGTGTTTTTTTTTAATATTCCATGCTTTCTTTTTTTGTTTAGTTCATGCTCTTTGAAGTTCTTTGTTGGGGCATTATAGATTCTATTTATTGTTCTTCCTTTGGAAGAACCGGACCCAAGTTAATTTTGTTAAATCATGAACTATTCCAAAAAAATTATTGCTTCCTAATTCAAAATATAAAGATATATATTCATATCTTCTTAAATTTATTTTTTCTTTTGTCATTATTTAGTTTGTACTTAAGTGAAACTCCTTGATGTTTATTATTTACTCTCTAAAATTTAATTTTTCCTTTCTTTCCATATAATCTAAAATGGTGGGATTTGTTCCCATAAATCTTCTTTCATACTTTATTTTATATGTAAGTATAGCTCCTAGTTGTTTCTCATCTCATCTCTCAAATTTGATTTTTCCGTTCTTTACATTATTCCATATAATCCCCAAGCAAAAAAAGTGGGATTTGTTTCCATAAATATTCGATAATATGATGTAAATAAGCAGAATAATTATTCCAGCTAATCACAAACTCTTTTAATGATCTAGAAGAGACTCATGCAAATGAAAGTTGGGGAAGAATCTGTGACCATACCTCACTTGAATGAGAACAATGAAAGAACAAGTGGCCTATACTCTGTTTTGCCTCGTAACTTAAACTGCATCTATTTATAAATTGGAAGCCTCTATTTTGTAAATTAGAAATAGTCAATATCTTGCTATGAGCTATTGCCCTCTAGAGGCAGTTAAATTTTGGGATCAAATCAAGATTCCAAACTAATTTCCAATCAGAATTAGAGATTGATTAACGAGAATCCTACAATTAATAGACTAATTTAATTGAGAAGCAGCAGAAGGGGAGATGAGAGATGAGTCTAGATACCAACATCCAACCTATCAAGAGAACAAACGGAAAAATGTGTTGGGTGTATTTCTTCAGAAGCTGAATAACATCATAAAATATTTGATATGTTCCGTTTCTGTCAACTCTAGCAACAAAGATCCATGCCCAGAAATCTTTCTATTTTGGCCTTCCCTCCTCGAATTGAATATATTCATGAAGAAACCTATCATCGGTTCTAGTTAGAAGATCTTTAAACTAATTAAATTCGAGGTGATATGAAAAGGGAGGACCTTCCATCCAAGACTCACTCGCCAAATCAATTTTGTTTTTGCCATCTCCGATTCTCCATTTAATACAATTTCTAGGAATATTTCTGACTTTTTGTATGCTAAAACAACGACCAAGAAGATTGTAAATACAGCATGCAACACTATTATTAGTTTAACTTTTAAAAAATCCCTCAACATGCATCTCTTATAATTGTACGTTTATACTAATTTAAATACTTCAATCAGAAATTTAAACTGAAAAACAGCAACTTGTTGTTTTTCATTTGAATTTTAATAAAGGCTTTCATTTAAAAAAGGCTCTCCCAGGGTTAGTGTCAGCATCATTTATCAACGAAAGGTCACCTAATTTTTGAGACACCAGAGCACAAACTACGTCATTTTGTACTAACTATATCAAACCTGCCTAAAAAAACGTTTGCACCATTAAAAAATAGTTTGACATTCACATAAAAAAATTCCTGAATGAAGCACACTTAGCTATTATTTATCATTGTCTCCATTTAAGGCACCGTACGTTATCCAGACATACTAAATCACGTAAAATGTTTTTCTTCTAATATTCTAATTTATAATTTATCCGAACTGTCGATACGATGATCAGAACTGTGAAGGCTACAAATCATTGGAAAGCAACGTAACACCATATATATAAATTTAGTTTACTGTGGCAAATTCGCCATTAATGGAGAGACCTTACTTATTCTCCAGTATTTTGCACCATAGGCTTAATCATCAATATATGTATACAGAAAAACCAGCGAAAAGAATTATAATTGTGGAAAATTACTAGTCGCTCCAAAGAAACCCAAACTCCGGAGGCTCCATGGAATACCCATCGTCAAAATAATCGTTACCATGATAGCCAAATTCTTCAAATCGAGGCGGACTCAAAAGCAGAGCTTCAGCCAAATTCATCACCAAATTTGGCGACTCAAATTGCGGCATGTCTTCCTCCAATTGGAGACGTTCAGTCCTGATTCGACGTAAGCCGCCACCTGCATCGCCGCATTCATCACCAATCATGCAATTCGGCGGTTCCAAAATAATCGAATCAGCGTGATCAAGCATTTCACAGCCGCCGCCAACTGCAAAGGCGGCTTCAGCCGCCGGAGGATTGAAACAGAAGTTAAAATGGGGGAAGCTTTCTTGAGCGGTGGTCACATGGGAATAGTCTGTAAAAGAGAGCGCAGCCTCCGCGGCAGCGAGTTGTATGTCTCGAGGATCGAGAGAAGCGGGGCGAGGAAGCGTGTGAACGAGGTGAGGAAAATTGGGTAACGCCAATTTGCCCTTCAAACACACAGCCGCCACATCGTAGGCTCGAGCGGCCATATGCGGGTGGTCATATGAGCCCAGCCAAATCCTGGTCTTAGTCCCGGGCTTCCTTATCTCAGACACCCATTTCCCCCAACTCCTCCGCCTCACTCCTCTGTACACTCGATCCATTTGCTTCTCTCCACTACACGAATCCATATGCGATATACACACTGTTCTTCACTACTTTTTTTACTTCACTAAGAATGTTTTGTCTCAATGTTTCGTGTTTCAGATAAGGGATATACACAATGATATATACAGATCCCAGGGTGTGCTGGACCGTCAGATAAGGGATAACATAATTAAAATATTCACATTACGTAGGCATTGCAAGAGCAGAAGCTCAAACTCACAGCTGGATCCCTCGTACTGAAAAATCCATTACTTTCTTCTCGGAAACTTCCCTCCACTCAGTATGTCCAGAATTATATACCTCAACAATCATTAATCTAGAGCTCAGAAATTTTATCTTCCGCAAAGCGGATTTTTGGCATTCAACGAACAAGGGGATTTGGATATCGAAGTAGACAATGATGGTAAGCTTTCGGTTGTGGTGGGGGCTTTGTTTAAATCATTATCACAAGACGACGGCTTAACGCGGTTTCACGATTGTTAACAGCTGGATCGGGAAATTAAATGAATTTAATTAATTTGTCAACTCTGCGTGGCGCTGCCCAGAAGCTGCTTAACCTCCACTCCTATTATTTTAAATAGCAGTGAAAGCGAGAAGCAGATTTATTGTTTCATCCACTCGAGTCGCCTACAAATCTATTTATCCGCACATTTTCAAAAGTTCAAATTTTAGCCAATGGCATAAGAGCCTGAGATCTGGCTGGACTGCAATATATTTTTCAACGTCCCCGGGTCCATTGAAATTATATTTGATTTGTTTTGCCTGGTTATTTTATGAAACCCATCGTTTGTCTGAGCATGTGTTATTACCGGCACCGTCTGCTCCAACAACCGCTCGTTCCTCTGATTAAAAAACTCAAGAGGCAAAAGTTAATTATAACTCTGAGAAATCCATTGTACAAGTCAAAAGAAATGTTTGCAGAATGCCCTCTGATTTGTCGCTTGCATTTGTGTACTCCTCATCTTCGACAATGTGGATTTTTTTTCTTTCTACTAAATTTACAATTGACGCTGTCTCTATTATAAAACATTGTTGCGTGGATTTTTTATTACGTTAAGTTTTTGAAGTGGATGATTTTAATAATAATGGAGCATTTATATTTAAATATTCATCGTGATATCTAAATGGATCATACATTTTTCGTGATATCTAAATAGATCATACATTTTTCTGGTCAGTAAAATCCAAATTGGATTTCACCTTGGAGAAAACTCTTTGAGTTAATGACTTTGACTCACCAATTAAACAGTTGAATTCTGATAGCAATATCAAAATTTGACTTGTTGTGGAAAATATGTCTTATTTATCAATTGATGAGTTTAAGGGCCTTTATAATGAATGTTTCATAAGGCACAACACTTGTTGAATATTTTACAAATGGGGTTACAAAAAAAAGTGGACTTAACCTCGGAGGAAACTCTGTGGTTAAGCTTGCTTGAGCTGGAGTAGTACTGACATGGGTAACCTCCTAGGAAGTCCAAGTGCTTCACCTAGATGTAATTTTTGCGAAGTGTTCCATTCATTTGTATGAGAGATGGACTCTTGTGAAACATGGGTCTATGAGTTTGATTGAAAAACTAAGCCATTGAATTCTAATAGAAATATCAGAATTTCACTTGCCATGGAAAATATCTCCTACTTATCAATTGACTCCAACTTTAGGGGCTTTATAGTGAATAGTTCATAAGGCACAATACTTGTCGAAGGTTTCGCCAATGCTGTTGCAAGGAAAGTGGACTTAACCTTGGAGGAAACTTCATGGTTAAGTGTGCTTGAGTTGGAGTACTGCAGAGATGAGTGACCTTTGGAAAGGCTCATTGCTTCACCTCTGTGAGCATAACCTACATGCAACAAGTGCTAAGTGTTCAATTTATTCTTATGAGAGATAGGCTCTTCTAAACCAGTACTAAGTGTTCAATTTATTCTTATGAGAAATGGGTTCTTCTGAATCAGTACTCATGAAACATGGTTCAATGAATTTGACGCAAAAACTAAATAGTTGAAGCCTAATACTAATATCACAATTTGACTTGTTGTGGAGAATTATCTAATACTTATCAATATTAACATCAACAACAATAATTATGGGGGAGTGGTTAGGGATGAAAATCACAGGTTTCTTTCAGTGGTGGCACTACCCTTGGGTTACCAGACAAACCACCTAGCTAAAGCTATTAAAACCTTCCATGGATTAAGATTGGATATTCTTCTCCTTTGCAAAAGAGTTTGGTTAGACGGAGATTCAAATAACATTGTCCAATGCCTTAAAGGGACCCATAAAAAATCTTGGTCTAGTGACATGTTAATTAAAAAATAATTGGAAATTATTAATTCCTTTGAAAAGATTTACATTTTCCATGCCTTCTATAAACCCAAAAAAATGACCAAAGTTTTATGCCAACAAGGGGGTTCGTGGTAATGAATGTATGATGTGGCATATGGGAGATCAATTGAAGGAGGGGGTCATTTTATTGATGTGGTATGACTGAATACATGTGTTGCATGTCCATATCACTATGGATTAATTATTACAATGTGAGTGATTACTTTAATTTTCATAGTTATATGGAGTGTGGAAGGGTTTGTGGGCTATTTGTATAATCTTTCCTATATTTTTGGGTGCTTTGGGAGCTCTTCTCATCAAGAATTTTACCCTAGTTTTCTTCTACTTATTCTCACATTTGGTAATAGCTCTATGAAGATGGAAGGAGACAGAAGGAGAGTTGAACCCATTGATTATGGAGAGCTAATATACAATACTACCTGTATGCGATAAATCTGGTCACACACAGTTATGAAATATTAGATTAGATTACTTAGTCTAAATCAAGAAAAAGCATTGATAAAAAAATGAATAAACTATCCAAGAGTGTCTCATTGGTCTCTATTTGTAAGGAACTATTCAATATTAGATAATTTTCTCTCGGCGGCAATAAGATCTCATAGATGACAACTCAAGAAATGATAAATGATAATGATGCAAGCTAAAGACTACGATATTGATGAAATATTATGCTAGATGATGTAAAATGCAAACTATTTGACGAAGATCTAAGTTAATAATGAAGAACAATGCAAGATTAAGCTAGATGGTGAAATATATATATGTTAAAAGGATGAAAAATCAAGCTCAATGCATTGATGATCTAGAAATTAAACTACGATTAAATGATTTGCAAAAAGAAATATCCATTATGAGGATGCGCAAATGGATGATCGAAACCAGCATTATGCTCAAGGTAAGTTCAATTTAGGATCTTTTTACCTCTCAAATGACGAGTATTTATATGAATTTCAAGGCTCTGGGCTTGACTTATCTCTAACCATAGTCAAGGTCGTTAGTTGAGGGATGAACTATCAAGATTGCTTGTTGAAGATGAATGGTGAAGATAGAAAAGATATTTGGAAAGTTGTGTGTTTTTATCCCATTGGTTATTGTGAATTATTCTCTTAGAATATTCTTTTGATTGTTGGGAGAATTTTGGATTTAAATAATTCAAAAGAATTAATTACCTTAGCTATGGATGATGTGGAATTTAATATGTGAATGGGTTGTAAATGATTTGTGAATAGGTTGGAATTGGTTTTATTTGGAGAATTAATTAATTAAGATGATCTATATAATTAAATGATTAATTTAATTATATAATAGATGGAATATGATTTTATTAATTAAAATGTTTGATCTTGACAATTTTTAGGTATATACATTTTGCCCCTCTTTGAATCAACACGTGAGTAGTGCGTTGGTTCAAAGAATAAAATGATATATTGTTGATTGATCTTTATGATGCTGACCAGATTTGATGATTCCCCACTGGTGTGATGATGATGATTTTATTGAATAGATGTTCATGATTTGTAGTTCAATTTCCTTGATGCCCAGATTTAAAAGTTTGAAATTTTGATGCTTAATGTCCCATATTTGAAAATTTGCCCCTATTATGAATTTTTTGCATTTTGATGTGTGTATGCCCCCTCCAGAGGTAAATCAAAATGATTTTGTAGTTTGTAGGTATTTTTGGTAATTGTATGATTTTTTTGAATTTTTTGAATTTTTATGATTTTTTTGTTGATTTTGATTTAACTCCCAATAGAAGTTGTTTAAAATATGCCTTGGTAAATTTTTCTATAAAATAGATTACATACTCATTCTATTGTTATGGTACTATTGTTGAAAGACAATTATTCAATTGTGTATTGTCATTGATGTATACACAAATATAGTGATGTTACAAAAATGTCTAAACCTAACCAAGCACAGTTAGTGTATAATGAGTTCACTCGGGAAATAGAGTAAATTTAGTTTCAGCCAAGTAATAGTCAGACATTGAAGGATTACAATGTTAATCGAGTTATGCATTTAGTATCAGCCGACTTATAGCAGTTAACACTTTATGTTTAATTGGTTAATTGCAGCCGACAAATTTGAGTTTTATTGCTTATTTGGAAGGATATTCAAGCCGACTTGACAAAGGTTATCATATATATACAAGGTCAAGTTTGGATTGAATATGAAGTAGAGTTTTTGATATGAAGATTGAAGGCAAAGAAAGAATGAATTCTGATTAAAGACAAAATATCCAGACCGAGCTGCAAACGAATATTTCATCAGTGAGAATCCAGTTAAAGCCATAACAGAGATTTGAATATGCAAAGTTAGTTGCTTCTTCAACCGGGTCAACTCATTGTTACTTTCTAACATTTGTAGTAGTGATCCAAATATCTTGACAGAGTAGACTTAACAGTATTTCATAAATCCTCTCACAAGGTGGAATTTCTACATTGAAGTGTTTGAAGACCTCTAACAAGGCCACTCCTAATAGGGTGATTAAATCCTCTAACAGGGTCACACCTAACAGTGTATTTTGTAACCTTTAACATGGTTGGCTCCTAACATGGCTAACTTCAGAAGAGTGGAAAACAATAACTAGTTGCAATTGGTGGTTTTGCCAAATTGGGTTTCCACGTTAAATCTTGATATCATCTGTGTACCTATTATTTACATATGCTTGATATTTCTACACTTAATCACTAAAGGTTAATCACATTTAATATCTTAAGATTGCTTTCTTAACCGAGTTATAACAGAATATCTTTTATTAACTGAGTAGAGTGATAAGTTTTTTTAAGACATATAATGGAATTGGATTTTTATTTGTGGTAACTGATTCACCCCTCTCCTCTCAGTTACTCAACTAATTTACAACAATTGATATCAAAGTATTTGGTTCTCTCAGGGAAGGTTTCAATGCCTAAGCTAAAGATCAAAGTTGTCTTACAGAAGGGAGATCCACAAGCTTAACAAAGACTACTTTCCTGCATGGCAAGAGTTGATGAGGATATATATATCTACTATTGGAAGTTCTGGTTTTCAATTATTGGACCACAAGTATGTGGATCCACCTAGACCTATGTATGTAGATCAGATGGTGGACATGAAGAATCATAACATAATGATGACTGATATATCTTCTTCACTCAGCTACTTGAAATTTGATGAAGTCAAGGACTGCTCTACTACCTATGATATGTGGAAGAAACTACATGAAACCCATGGAGGAGATGATAATGTAAAGAGAGCCAAAGACGAGAGTCCCAGAGGTCAGTTTGATCAGATAAAAATGAAAGAAGGAGAAGACATTACAAAATACAGTGAAAGAATCAAGAAAAGTGTCAGTGCCATCAAAAATGTTGTTGGAAAGATTGAAGACAAAACAATGGTTAGTAAGCTATTGAGAAATTTACTTCCTATCTATCAAATTAGAGTCTCATCTATTCAAGAGATGAGGTGTAGTAATGATATAACTCTAGATGCATTTGTTGGAAGACTAACAACTTTTGTGTTGGACAATTTTGACAATTATTCTCCTAATCCTAGAAGTTTTGAGTCTACATTCAAAGCTAAATCAAGCCTTAGTAAGAGGAATAGAAACTCAAAAATAAAATAGATTGACAATGATAGTGATGATGAATCTGATGATGAAGATATAGAAATCATTGAAGCACTACTTGCAAAGAGAGTTGCCAAAGGAAAAGGAAAGTACAAAGGAAGAATACCATTGATTTTCTTTTCATGTGACGAGGTTGGCCACATTGCTACTGAGTATCCAAACAAAGATGACAAAGATGAGAGAAAGTTCAACAAGTATAAAGGCAATAAAGATTTAAAAAGATAAAAGGACAAAGGTAAGAAATCTTCGTATATTGCAAAAGATTCTAATAGTGATGAAGATGAAGATGAAATGGTTTACATTGAGCTATTAAGGATGAGTCAGATAATGAAGAAAATGAAAATAATGCACTCTTCTCTCATGTTAATGACACTTGGATAATTGATAGTGCTTGTTCTCACCACATGAATGGTGATAAAATGAAATTTGAACATCTTGAGAACTATGATGGTGGGAGTGTCAGATATGGGAATAATAAACCTATCTATGTGAAAGGTAAAGGTTGTATTGCTCTAACTGAAGGAATCAAATGTGATAATTCTTATTGGTATGAAGGACTAAGGCATAATATAGTGAGTGTGGCATAGCTGAATAAAATTGGTTTCAATGTAGAATTCATGAATGGTAAGGCCAAGCTCCTGGATAGTAAAGGAAACCTAGTTGGAACTGGAAAGCAAACAAAAGGTAATCTATTTTTTCTTGATCTCACTGAAAGTTCATGTTGTATTGCACAAGTAGAAGAAAGCTAGTTATGGCCTAAAAGGTTGTGTCATGTGAATTTTGATAACCTGGTCAACATAAGAAAGAACAAAAGAGTAAGAGGCATTCCTATTTTGAAGAAACATGATTTGGCAATATGCAAACAATGTCAAGTTGGGAAGATGGGCAAAACTAGTTTCAAGAGAAAGAATTACAATACTGAAGAAGTCTTTGAGTTAGTGCATACTCATCTATGTGGACCAACTGGAACACCAAGTTACATTAGAGAGAAGTATTTCATTCTATTTGTTGATGATTATTCCTGAATGATGACTATTATGTTTCTCAAAGAAAAATCAGAAGATTTTCAGAAGTTTAAGTGGTACCTTGCCAGCCTTGAGAAGGAAACATGAAAGAAACTAAAGTGCCTAATATCTGATAGAGGAGGTGAATTCATTTCTAATGACTTCAATGAATTATGTAATGAAAGAGGAATCAAGAGAAAAGTATCTGCCCCTGGTACACCACAACAAAATGGAATAGCATAAAGAAGAAATAGATCTATTATGGATTGTGCAAGGACCTTGATGATTGAAAAGAATGTTGCAACCAAATACTGGAAGAAATCTATCTGCACTGTGGTTCACACATTGAACAAAGTTCAACTATAGAATGGTATTGATCAGACACCCTTTGAATTATGGTATGGCTATAAACTCAATGTTTGTTATTTCAAAGTATTTGGAATTAAATGTTACATCTTGAAGAAAGCAAGAAATGAAAAATTTGAAGTAAATGGTGATGAAGGCATATTCCTAGGCTACTCCTATAAAAGTAAAGCATATAAATGTTTGAATATTGATACTCATAAATTCATAGAAATTGTACATGTAAAGATTTATGGGTTTGTAGAGAGAAGTGAAGAACATAGCAATAAATATCCTGAGGACTATAGGAACTTTGTGTATTATGAACCTGATACTATGCCTAAGATAAAAGTAATGGTGATTGGATAGCCACCATGCCAACTACTGAATTCGTCAGCAAAAAAGTTGTTACAACCTGTGCAACCTGAGATGCTAACAGTTGCAGTCGAGTCGCAGAAAGAGGAAACCGAGTCTCAGACAAAGGCAACTGAGTCTGAGACAGAGGAAATCGAGTCTCAGTTAGAAGAGCAGAACATAATGTTTGAGCATGGTGAACCAAGTGATGCAAGCCTAGAATCAAAGAAGAAGGAACCTGTACTTGCCAAATATGTCAAAAGGCATCATGCACCTGAGAAAATAATTGGATATAAGACATAAGGTATAATGACAAGGAAAAAAACTTAAAGGTACATGCTTACTTAGTTAAATTTAACCGAGATCCATTAAAGATGCTTTGAATGATGAAATTTTGATAGAAGCCATGAATGAAGAGATTGGGCAGATAGAAAAGAACAAGACTTGGACTATTGTGCCTAGACCAAAAGACAAGAATGTGATTAGTACTAAGAGGGATTTTAGAAACAAGTTGAATGAAAAGGTGAAGTTTCTAGAAACAAGGCAAGATTAGTGTGTAAAGGATATGCTCTAGAAGAGGGTATTGAATATGGATAAACTTTGGCTCCTGTTGCAAGACTTGAAGGAGTCATAACTCTTCTGGTATATGTAGCACATAAAGGATTCAAGGTATACCAAATGGATGTAAAATCTGTTAGAGTAAAAAGGTATTTCTATGTTCACTTATTAATTAAATCATTATTGATTTATTTGATTAAGTCACATTTTTATTTCTTGTTCACTTAAGCTAAAATTTAGGCATGCAATAATTAATTCTTTATTAATTATTCATGCAACCTAGGTTTGTCCACCTTCTTTGTGTTCAGTCTCCTTTATAAGGATTAATCTCTTGGTATTTTATTATTCTCTCTCTGAACGAACATTTTGTCTTTCAGAACATTATTGTCTCCAAGCTTTTCTTTTGTAACAGGTTATTTTGCATGTAGTGGATCTTGGTGGTTGAATTCTATGAATTCTAACATGGTATCAGAGCCTTGTTGCTGCATCCCATTCTTGAGTTTTTGAATTTTTAGAGTTCTGAGGGTTTCAAGCTCTTTTCAGAATTTTTGTGTGGATCTAAGTGAAAATTTATTTTTCAAGCACTTGGAGGACAAACTGACCTCGTGGTTGAGCTCAGAAGGACCAAAAACCTCCTATTTACATATAAGGCACAACATTTTTGGTAGAAGTTGCATTCTGAGGCAAAAAAAATTTGCTATTCTTCCCTAGCACAAAAATCGAGAAAAAAAATTTAAAAAAAATTTAAAAAATCATTTTTTACTTATTTTTAGCGTTAAAAATAAAGCGCTCAGTGTGTAGTTAAAAAGACACCACCACATGGGCACTGTAGTCCACCTTCGGCTCTCTTCCACCATGCGGCCACCCACTAGCCACCACTGGCACCACCGGCCTCACCACCACAGCTGGCACCACCAGTCTTGCCACCACCGTCGGCACCTCTGGCCCGCCACCTCCATCTAGCAGGCTCTTAAGCCCCGCAAACTTTTAAAATCATCAGACCTCTAGAGGTGGTCACATCAGTGACCAGAGGCCCCAACATCAGCCCCCTGTGTGTACCATACACCTTGGGGCCCATTTTTTAAGCCCTAGAGGCTAAAACATTTTTTTTGGAGCCCTTTTCTACCACCACTTGGTTTTTTGGCTCTATCTAGAGCAAATGGAAGCTGATTTTTGATTTCCATATACCATCAAAAAGCTCTTTCCAAGGAAGAAATTTTTATTAATGTTAGATTATCTCATTTTACTTTATGATTGCACTTTTTCCAGTCAAAGAAGGGAATACTTTTCAACACTTCCCACCCTCTAGAATGAGCAAACAGACTCCATTTTTGGCTCACAAATAAGCATTGGAAAGCTCTTGACGAGACTGCTTCAGATATGAGATCCTTTTAGGTAGAAGTTGACTAGGTATTTTACCCATTTATTTTGTAGCCTTAGTTGCACTGTTTCTGCTTCTTGCTTCTCAGTTGAACTGGGGTTTGGTTTTTCTCTCAATGGGGGGGGGGGGTTGTTTTCTTTCTATTTTTTCTATCATTTATCTCAGCAAAACCAGAACACTTGAAAACATAAAAAACAAAACCCTTATGCATCTTCTATCTAGTTCTGAAAGAAAACATAAAATAAACCAGGCTAAGGTACGACATGGCAGATTCAACATCAGTTGAGCTTCTCACACCACATAATTATCATTTGTGGAAATATTGCATGACTAGGCTTCTCTGGTCATGTGAGTTATGTTCTTTTTTGGATCTTTTTAAGCTAGTTTTGACTCGTCCTTACAAGGTCATGCAGCACAGAAATAAGATGGATGAGGCCATAGGTGTTAATTTATTTGCATGTTTTAGATAGTTTACTTTTTCACCTTGATAGCTATGATACTCCTATTGAGATGTGGGAGAATTTTTAGACACTCTTTGGTACAGTAAATGAGTTTTGCGTACTTCATATTGAGGCAGAATTTACTTCCTTAGCTCCTGAGACATTTTCCTCTATTCAGAATTTCTTGACAAAATTCAAAACTACAAGGTCTCTCTTACATGGTTGTGGAAAGAATAAGATAGATACAGAGTGTATTTATCATATACTTTCCAAGCTTTCTGGTTCTTTTTAGATATTCTCTTCTACATTCCATTCTACCATGGATGCTTTGGTTCCAAGATTTACCATGCCTACTTTTGATGTGTTTTATGATCATTTGACTCATGAGTAGGCAAATCTATTTTAGTTTGATTCTCAGTGGATCACCGAACCATGCATTGGTATCTCACCCATCTTCAGGGAACCAAGTGCAGAAACAAAAGTCATCAACCATAGAGTCTAAGAAGGATTCTAGTTCTCAGCACTCCTTTGTCTCCCCTTCTCCTAAGGGGGAAAAATTGAATGCAGAAATACCTAAGTGTGCTTATTGTAAACAGGGCACTCATGATGAGTCTAGTTGTTATGAGAAGAAGATAGATGGATATGAAAAGAAAATTTCTAATTTGCAAGCTCTTCTTCAGAAGAGCCACATTGATATTCCTTCTTCTTCTAGTTCTCATGGGTCTTCTTCTTCATCATCACTTCAAATAGATAAGAAGGACCTAAGAAAGGGTCATGCATTATGTGCAACTACTATACCTCCCTCTTCTATATGGGTATTGGATTCAGGTGCTTCACACCATATGGAATCTTCTCAAGGTTTATTATCTTCTTTTGAGGCTTCTCTTACCCCACACATTTTGATGGGGGATAACACTATTATGACTGTATGCGGGAAAGGTTCTATTAACATTGATGATGGTGCATTCCATTATGTATTATGTGTTGGAATTATATTGGAATGGTGTACTAAGAGGGGAGGGGTGAATCAGTACCTCTAAAAATTTTCTTGGTTAGCCCATTAACCCTTAATCATTAGTTTGTAAATTATCTTATCTAACTGTTCATATTTCTTTATGTATATGCAATCATATCATAAGTTATTTAATATGTAACCATAAAAGAAACATTCATGAAAATAGATAACACATAACACAAGATATGATATCGCAGAAAACTCCTGTTAGGAAGTAAAAACTGCAGTGGGGATAGTTACCCATAAGACTTCACTATCTGCAGATAAGAAGGGGCTGTTGGAATTATTTTATATTTGTCATCAGTGAAAACACTTATTCGATTCTGAATGTTTACCGAGCTCATCACTCAGTCCACAGCTTATACCGAGCATTCAGTAATCACCTTGTAAAGCTCAGCGGTTAAACAGTTCAAAC
>MU223687.1:148195-161885 GCA_018584345.1 Thuja plicata | reverse complement strand
TGACATTTATAACAATTACCAATAAAAGTAGATTGTGCTTGAGAAATACCTTTCATTTTGCTTCTGCAAATGTTTGAGGTGTGGCCTGGTTTTCCACAGTGATTGCATGATAGCTTCTTGGATCTTGTGGTTGTGAAAGCATTCCTTTGATCTGGTTGATTAGAAGATTCACCATTCTCATTGTATCCTAATCCTGTGTAGTTGTTGACTCTTCTCTGTCCATCAAGAAAATCATCCATCCTTTTGTTTCTTTCTTCAGCCTTTTTGATCAATTCATTGTGTTGATTTTGGACTTTGATTTAATGCTTCAATTTTTCATTCTCTTCTCTTAGCTCACCAAAGATCTATTTTCTTTTAATGAGTTATGTATTTAATTTGTTTGCTTCTTGAATCATAAGAATAATCTAGTTGGTAACCTCATGGTGATGCTCAGTAAATCTGTGAATCTCTGATTCTTTCTCTTGTATCTTCTCTGTAATTTTCCTCCTTACATCAATGGCTAGTGTTCTTTCATTTTTATCTTTTCTTGCATCATTCATGACATCAATCATTTTCACCATTTGAGTCTCTTGACTGATTTGCAGCATCTTTATTTGATCTGTCAAATGTAGATTGACCTCTTGTAGACTTGTAATTTCTTCTATTGATGTGGCTAAAGCTTTCCTCATTGATGATTCTATTGTTTCAAAGTAATCTTATATTTCCAATTCTTTGTAGTCTTTCTCATTCAGCCTGGTTGCCATAATCTTTCTTTCATCAAGGATTTTTCGCAGTTTGATTCTAGCCTCTTTATACTGCTCATAGTTTATTTTCATCTGTAACTGCTCATTTCCAATAGTCATGTCCAGTCTATACTTTTCCATTGCTCTGATCTTTTCTCTCAAGTCTTTAAGATTTTCAAGAAAGAGACTTGGCTCTGATACCAATTTTTGGAATTATATTGGAATGATGTACTAAGAGGGGAGGGGTGAATCAGTACCTCTAAAACTTTTCTTGATTAGCCCATTAACCCTTAATCATCAATTTGTAAATTATCTTATCTAACTATTCATCTTTCTTTATGTATATTAAATCATATCATAAGTTCTTTAATATGTAACCATAAAAGAAACATTCATGAAAATAGATAACACATAACATAAGATATAATATCGCAGAAAACTTTTGTTAGGAAGTAAAAACTGCGGTGTGGATTGTTACCCACAAGACTTCAATATCTACAGATAAGAAGGGGCCGACTAAGGCTTTAGAATTTGGTCACTTTTGATGACCTACCCTATTAGGATTATTACAGTGGAGACCTGTTAAGATCTACTTTGTTTGAAGGTTTAGCAACATTGTTAAGTGTGCACTCTGTTAAGAGATTTGGAAAGAACGGTTAAGTCCACCTTCTACAAAAGGATTTTAGATGTGATGCACTTGTTAGAATGCAACTAAATAAGTCTTTGATCTGATGATGTATGAAATCTCTAATTTCTTGATAACAAATCCAATAAAGCTTCCTAAGTATAAGTAATCATCTTTCCATGATTGAATAATACCTTTATCTTCCCATCGGTAGCCTCTGTGTCTTTTTGACAACTGATGTGATCTGTCTCTAAACTTTGCATGAATTTTGCCTTCTTCTCCTTAGATGCTCTTCGTGGCTATCAACAACAATGAATTCATAACTCACAATTGGTTTGAACATCTATTTATACTAGATTTTGATTCAATTCTTGATTCACGCTTCACAAGTTAACTCTAGATCCAAGGTTTACAACTTGACGTTGATGTTTAGTTAGATATGTTTTAGATCCATTAGGATGCTTTAAAACATTTACATAAATCTTTCTTGACCCTGAAGTTATGATTTAAAACAAATTTAAACTCTATAAATAGAATTACATTGCTTTATCCATTGCGTCAAACTCAGATCCACTTTTTACGGGTTCTCTAACTGACTGTCGGTTCTAACGGTCAGTGTTCTTTGTCATCAATGTTCCTTTCTTAAAATGGTCATCGAGTATGCCTTTTATGTGCTCTGTCAGTTTTGTTCTCAAAAATGTGTCGTCGGTGATGATCTCAATGTTATGTTATTGACCCATCGGTGATGTCCTGTTCACTTTGTCGGTGCAACACTTGCAAGTGTTCGTCGGTCAATTCCATACTTAGCATTTTTCATGACCTCTATGTTCTGTCGGGTATTCTCCTTATTTGTTGGTAATGCTTGTAGTCTGCCGGTAATGCTTGTAGTATGTCGGTAATGCTTGTAGTCTGTCGGGGATCCCTGTTAATGTTTTCACTAAGTGTACTAATGGAAACATTAATGTCATCGCTATGTGTTTCATCTTTTTCCTCAAACCTTCTCTCTATCAGTATAGTACACATGAGAGATAGTGAGACATGAAATATTATTGCTACAGGGACAGTTGATCATTCTTCTCACTTGTACTCCTCTCATTTTGGTCCACCATCTCCATTGTTGAAGAATAGCTCTCCTTTTTCATGAGAGCCTATTTAGGTGAAGTCGGCTCACTTGAACTTATGTATAGTTCCTAATATCAGTGTTCTAACTTCTACACCTCCACCTCATGTTGAGTTTACATCTATTCATCAAGATTCCTCTTCAACTTTGCCAGATATTATTGCACCATGCATCGAGCCACCTACTATAGTTATTGAGGACATATTCGGGGATATTCATCTCCTCTCAAATGGTAGATTTAGCACATTTATTGGCCCACCTTCATTGGAGATGCCATTACAGGGGTCTCATGCATTCTCTTTTGAGAATCAACTAGGCCTTCAAGTTTCTCCTCACATTTAGGGGTTTCATCTTCTTCATCCAGTGCCTTTGTTTCTTCTGCAGTGGAGCCACATTGGTCTGATCATTGACACAAGGGTTCTATCATTTTTTATTTTTTTTTTGGGGGGGGGGCTTTGGCCTCAATCCTCTCTTATGAGGGTGTTGGTTGTACTTATGGTTTTGAGAGAGTCTATTGAGCCATTATTTGTTAGCATGCTTTTTTCCATCTCTTTTTGGAATAGATTTTTTCCCAAGTGGTTTTCTCTATTTCTCCACTTTACAAAGATTTGGTTGTGATTGGGTACCTGATTACAGCTTGTCGTCGGGACCCAAATTTACTACTTTCAGTAGTTTCTTCTAGGTTTTAGCTACTCCCTAAGGGCCCGTTTGGCAGCAGGAATTGGACTGGAATTGGCATTATCTAATTCTGGATAATGCCAAATTCCATGTTTGGGTCCTTGGAAAAATATGGAATTGGAATTCCAAAATTCTCATTTTGCCCCCAAAATGGGAATATCATCTTCCCCCTAAATAGGTGGAATTGGAATTTCAAATTCCAATTCCAATTTTTACAAAAGCAAATTTAATATTTCGTGGGATCCGTGACTATAAAGATGTATATTATATTGCTATAAGGATGTATATATATACATGTGTGTATATACACACATGTTTATATATGCATGTGTGTATATATACATGTGTATATATACACATATGTGTGTATATATGCATACATGTATGTGTGTATATGTGTGTATATATACACACATGTATGGTGTGTGTGTGTATGTATGTATATACACATGTGTGTATATGTCTATATATATACACATGTATGGTGTGTGTATATATGTGTATATACACATGTGTGTATAAGTGTGTATATATACACAAATGTGTGTATGTGTGTATATATACACATGCGTGTATGTGTATACATGGATACACACTTGTATGTGTATATATATGGCATGTATATGTGTGTATATATACATAAGTGTGTGTATATGTGTATACACACATGTGTGTATGTGTATATGTGTATACATGGATACACACTTGTATGTGTATATGTGTATACATGTGTGTATATACACATATACACATGTATATATATACACTAATATATACACACCATATTCAAAGAAATTAAAAATAAAGAATTAAAATTCCTTATGCATCTTCTCATTCATCTTTCGGGTGAACCATATTCTGGATTTCATTTTGAGGATAAGCATCTTCTTGAATATGCAGCATCTCCCTGAATTGGCCATATCTAAGATATGGTATTCCTGCTGCCAAATGGGCCCTAATTTTATCTTAAAGGGGGGTGTTAGAGTAAAAAGGTATTTCTATGTTCACTTATTAATTAAATAATTATTGATTTAATTGTTTAAGTAACCTTTTTATCTCTTTTTCACTTAAGATAAACTTTAGGCATGCAATAGTTAATTATTTATTAATTATTCATGCAACCTAGGTTTTTTCACCTTCTTGGTGCTCGATCTCCTTTATAAGGATTTATCTCTTTGTATTTTATTATTCCCTTTCTGAATGAACATTTTGTCTTTCATAATATTCTTGTCTCCAAGCTTAGCTTTTGTAATAGGTTATTTTTCATGCAATGGATCTTGGTGGTTGAATTCTAATAGAATCTGCATTCTTGAATGGAATTCTGGAAGAGGGAGTCTATATTGAGAAACTTGAAGGTGTTGTTGATCGCAACAAAAATAATATGGTTTTCAAATTGCACAAAACTCTGTATGGACTGAGGCAAGCTCCTAGAGCTTGGTATGAAAGACTGCATGGTTACCTAGTAAGAGAGCTAATGATAATAGTAGCTTGTACATCAAAGAAGGGCCTCAAAACAAGATATTATTAGCAGAGATATTTGTTGATGATATACTATTCACTAGACATGATGATTTATGAAAAAAATTCTCTGAAGCAATGAGTAAGGAATTTGAGATATCTGTGTTTGGATAAATTAAATTCTTTGTTGTTTTACAAGTTCATCAAATGAACGATGGTATCTACATTACTCAATCGAAATACATCAAAGAGATACTAAAGAAATTTGGAATGGAAGATTCCATACTACTTGGGACACCTGTGTCTACTGGACATAATTTTTCTAAGGATGATGATTCAAAGGAGATAAATCTGACTACCTATAGATCCATGATTGGTAAACTTCAATATGTTGTTCACACTAGCACTGATATTGCATTAGCAGTTGGTATTGTTGCAAGGTTTTTAGCTAATCCTAGAAAGAATCATTTGATGGCTATCAAAATGATTCTAAGTACTCATTCTAATTGGGAAGGAAGTGTTGATGAAAATAAGAGCACCAATGTTGGAGAATTCTTTCTTGGAAAGAGGTTAGTCTCTTGGAATAGCAAGAAACAAAATTGCATCTCTCAGTCTACAACAGAGGCAGAGTATGTTGCTGCAGTAGTGAATTGTTTAAGTATCACATAGTTTAAATAATTGTTGTCAGGTATGAAGGAGGAAATCAAAGAGCCATTTATTATCTACTATTACAAAACTAGTGCTATTAACGTTTCAAAGAACCCTGTGAGGCATACTAAGACTAAGCATATTGCAATAAAGTATCATTTCTTGAGAGGATTTGTTTAGGAAAAGGAAGTAAGGTTGGAATATGTGAATACTAAAGAACAGATTGTAGACATATTCACAAAACCTTTTACCTAAGGAGGCATTCTTGTATCTTAGAGGAAAGCTAGGGGTGATTCCCCTAACTGAGGCTCAATAAAGCATAGATTAGTGATGCATCAACCGAGCTACAATGAAGATCTAACAAATTGATGCAGATTGTCTAAGCTTATTGCATATGAATCAGTACATCAGGTCAATTACAACTTCATTGGATGGAGTCTTTGGCATTGGATGTCAAAGAGGGAGAGATTATTGATGTCATGAAATAGGAATCTTTATATGAGTGACTGTAAAGACTTAGGGATTTTTTAGGATGAGAATCAAAATGAATTTAGGGACATTAATTTTTTTATTCTTGTTTCTATTGGTCTAAAATTCTTTGTATATATACATGTTGTGTTGCCATCAATGCCAAAGAGGGATATTGTTGAAAGATAATTATTCAATTGTGTATTTTCATTGATGTATACATAAATATAGTGATTTTACACAAATGTCTAAACCTAACTGAGCACAGTCAATTTATACCAAGTTCACTTGGGAAATAAAGTAAATTTAGTTTCAGCCAAGTAATGGTCAAGCATCGAAGGATTACAATGTTAACTAAGTTATGCATTTAGTGGTAGCTGACTTACAATAGTTTACACTTTACGTTTAATTGGTTAATTGTAGCCAACAGATTTGAGTTTTATTGTCTATTTGGAAGGATATTCAAGCCAACTTGATAAAGTTTATCATATATATACAAGGTCAAGTTTTGAGTGAATATGAAGTAGAGTTTTTGATATGAAGAGTGAAGGCAAAGAAAGAAGGAATTTTGATTAAGGACAAAATATCCAGACTGAGATGCAAAAGAATATTTGATCAGAAAGGATCTAGTTAAAGCCATTTAATAAATATTTGAATGTGCAAGTTAGTTGGTTCTTCAATCAGGTCAGCTCATTATTACTCTCTAACAATTGTAGTAGTGATCCAAATCTCTTGACAGAGTAGACTTAACAATCTTTCATAAATCCTCTCCCAAGGTGGCATTTCTACATTGAAGTGTTTGAAGACCTCTAACAAGGCCACTCCTAATAGGGTGATTAAATCCTCTAACAGGGTCACACCTAACAGTGTGTTTTGTAACCTTTAACAGGGTTGGCTTCTAACAGGGCTCACTCCAAAAGAGTGAAAATAGTAACTAGTTGCAATTGGTGTTTTTCCCAAATTGGGTTTCCATGTTAAATCTTGGTGTCATTAGTGTACATGTTATTTATATATGCTTTATGTTTTTGCACTTAATCACTAAAGGTTATTTAAATATGATTTGTGGTCTTTGAAATGTTAATAGCACTAGCATTTTCAAAGTAGATAATAACTGGTTCTTTGATTTCCTCGTTCATACCTGGCAACAGTTGTTTGAATCATATGATATTTGAACAATTCAATGATGTAGCAACATACTCTGCCTCTTCTATGGACTGAGAAATTCAATTTTGTTTCTTACTAGTCCAAGAGACTAAACTCTTTCCAAGAAAGAATGCTCCACCAGTGGTGCTCTTTTCATCATCAACACTTCCTACCCAATCAGCATCAGTAAAAGTCTTCAAATCAAATTTTCCTCATTTCTTATATTATAATCCATAATCTTCAGTGCCCTTAAGATATCTTAGAATCCTTTTGATAGCCATCAAATGATTCTCTCTACGATTATCTAAAAACCTTGCAACAATACCAACTGCTAATGCAATATCAGTCCTAGTGTGATTAACATATTGAAGTTTACCAATCATGGATCTATAGGTATTATCATTTACCTCCTTTGAATCATCATCCTTAGACAACTTATGTCAAGTAGACATAGGTGTCCCAACTGGTCTGGAATATTCCATTCCAAATTTCTTCAGTATCTTTTTGATGTATTTAGATTAAGTAATGTAGATATAATCCTTCATCTGATGAACTTGTAAACCAAAAAAGAATTTAATTTTTCCAAACATAAACATCTCAAATTCCTTACTCATTGCTTTAGAGAATTCTTTGCATAAGTCATCATGTCCAGTGAATAGCATATCATCAACAAATATCTCTACTAATAGTTGTTGGCAAGTTGACTCCTAGAGGACATGACTTATTTTGTGTTGTCATTATGGAAACAAAGTCATATTAAGTTTCTGTCAAAGATAAATCAGAAGATAAAATGACTAAGTATGGAAAACAAGATAGATAGAGTTATACAACAATCAACACATCAGTGCACATGCAAGAAACTAAATTAGAGTAGGCATGTTTAGATATATGTTCTACGTTTCATGTACATACTAAGTCCAGACACGCATAGTATGACATGATAGTACAGAGAAGTTACAAAAAGATCAGTGCACCAGCAGTCTAGAAGACAGAGCATGAAATCCGACTAGTGTTTTGATCAGCATATATTATTTTGTTATGTAAAGGCCAAGTGCCTATGATAGTATGTTTTTAATGATGTAATTAGTAATGTTGTAAACATGCTTAATCCAATTAGTTTGGAAGCATTGTGTATTATGTTTTAGGGCCGACCATAAGTCTTGTTTTGGGTCATGTCTATTTGGGCATGAACCTATAAGTATGTAATGTAAAGTTATGTTACAAGTTTCGAAAGATATGCATGAGAAAGATATAGAAGATTGCTATAATGAAGTTAGTATGAGATAAATCTCTTTAAGAGAGTAAGAGCATCAGCGCATAAATGGAACTGATCAAAAAATAGTGTCATCATAGCAGTTCACTTTTGATATAGTGTATATCAACTATCAGAAGGTTGTAGCCTTCATCCTATTGAGAAGTGAGCTCTGGCAGTGATTCATATACCTTTAACAGGGTTTTTTAAAGACTCCTAACAGGGTCATTGTACTTGCATTATAAAGACTTCTTCTAACAGGGAAAAGGAACTTTAACAGGTTCATTATACTAGTACAATATTTGTGGGTACTAATTCCCACTGGGGTTTTCCTCTGATCAAGGTTTCCTCATAAACATATCATGTGTTATGGTTTCTTGTGTTAAGCTTCATTGGATGTATGTTTGATTTATGTTTAAGTTGCTGAAATATAATAAATAGACAAACACTAGTTCACCCCCCCCCTCTCAGTGTTTCTAACAATTGGTATCAGAGCTTTGGTCCTCTGAAAGAAAGTTTAACCACTTGAGGAGATCATGGACTCAGTAGAAGAAAAACATTTGAAAAAGAATCTTGAAGCAACTCTTGAAGATCTTGACAGATCTGAAAAAGAAAATGAAGAACTTAGACTGAAAGTTGATGGCTCACAAATTCTTATCAAGAAATTGAGAAAATATTTGAAAGACTGTTCTACAAGTGATTTAGGGAAAATGGTCAAAAATCTGAATGAAGAGAACATGTCTCTGAGAGATAAAATTGAAAATCTGGATGAACAGCTAACAGACAGTCAAATTTCTATTGAAGAAAAGATCAAAGAAAGAAAACAATTAGAAGATGAGCTTTTTCAAGAAAATATGAAAGTCTTGGAATTGGGGAACATAAAGAAAAAGATGAAATCTGAATTAATAGAAGCAAAGGATAAGATTGATAAAATCCACACAAGTTTTGATTCACTTCAATCTCAGCTCAATGGACAAAAGATTTGAGGTGACACTACTGGTCTTAGATACAGTGTAGCTCAAGTTGAAATCAATTAATTAGTAGAAATAAATAAAGCACATGAAGTATCTTTAGAAGCAAAGAAAGTTGAAAATGTTGTAGAGATTAAAACAGATCCACCTAATGGAGAAATCAAGCAAGTTAACAGAACTTGTTATGCATGTAATAAACATGGTTATTTGGCAAGAGATTGCAAAGAGGTAAGACCTTTCAATGGTTATTGTTACTCTTGTAATAATTTTGGTCACAGGGCTATACATTGCAGAACAAATCAAAGAAATCAGTCATAGCAGAATCAGAGAAAAATGAATCAAAACATTCAGAGAAATCAGCCCCAAATAAATTTGAAGAACATTACATGTCAGATATGTAACTACAATGGACACACAACAAAGAAATACAACATGATGAATAAGAACATTATACCTCCTATTATTTGTCACACATGTGGAAAGGCTGGACACATCTCAAGGTTATGTAGATCCAGAACTCAAAAACAAGAGGATCCTAACAAATCACTATTTGAAAAAGGAGAAGTCAAGTTTGATCAAGCAACGAAGATTCAAGAAAAATTTGGGTTGAAGTAAAGAAAGACAATGCAGAGAACAAAGTAATTGATGCATCCACAGTGGATGCTAGTGGTACCCTAAATTTTGATAATTTAGAAGTCCCAATCCATTATCAAGAAGCATGTTTCTCCATAAAAAAAAGATCAAAGGAAAGAAGCTTTATGACACAAATAAATAGAACTAACTAATCGAAGCCTTCAGAAAATGTTGGAATTTAGACCTACTACAAAGATGATTTCTACAGAGGATAAAGATGGTCAAATTTTAAAATCTAAAAAAGACCCAGTTTGGGAAATCAAATGTCCTATCTCCAATAAAAATATTAGCTTTTCACGAGGTGTTTTGGATTTTCGACCAAAGCCAAATCTGAAAGTTAGGTAGTTATTTTTTAGTTAGTTTATTATTTTTTTCAAAATAATTTGTAATAAGAGGAAATATAATATAATACAATTTCACATATTTGGATAGTTTTTAATCAACAAGTTTAACATGGACCTGGATGTACTATTTTTTCAAAATCAATAAAGATAAGTCCTTTTTCTTTCACATGTGTAATGATTTTATTATCATTTTACAATTAGTCCCTTGGATAAACCAATAGAACTTATTCAAAGTGATAGTTTGATGTGCATGCTTCCTGATTTGATTCATATTCTATATTTTCAATTGGTTTTCTCATTTTGCATGGTTAAATTCTGTTGATTGAGGCCTTAGTCAATTGGTTTGTCATCTGAGAAGTATTACCCTTTTGAAATATCTCTAAATTTGTTTTAGGTTGCATGTACATTTCATAACACCTTTGAAGTGATAAGTTTTCTTGTAAAACTGTCTCTGAGGTTGAACATAAGATTAGAATTATAGTGACTCTATTGCCCATGGTTGATTAAGGCACTGGTCTTTCTTGCTTATTTGGATTATAGTTATTTAGCTCATTGTTGATATTTTTGTGATATCTTATTTATTTGTTCATTTCAAATTACATACACATTTACTAAATATTCTTTCAATTACTTAAAGTATTTCAATTTACAATTCATGATATATTTCTTTTAGTTAGATTCTTTCAAGTGCCTTGCCATACTTGAGAGAGAAGGTTGAAGTTTTACTTATATACTATAAAAGGCCTTGTAACTTGAAGGATAAGTCAAGGTATAGGCCTACCAGCCTTGGTTTTGCAGAGCTAGAATTATAGAAGTTCCAACCTTACCCTGGTTGTGACTTGTTAGTTGGCCAAATCAACTGGGTTTCCAAGAATTGGATTGGAAAGTCCATAGGAAATCCAATATAGCATTTTTGGGCACCAACAAATTGGTGACTCTACTAGGGAATTGTTCAAAATAACATTTTTGTATTTTACCTAGAAGCTTTGGTGATGTATTTAAGACTCTACTGGGAGAAAAGAACTCAGAAGACAGTAAGTATTTTCCTTCTGATAAGAAGGTGGCGACTCTATTGAACAAAGAATTTTACTCAGTGACTCTACTGAGGGAGAAGACTCAGAAGGAGATGGTGGATTTTTTTTTCAAATGTATCCATCATTTCAAAGAAATCCTTTTATTCCAAATGGTATCTGGCCATTGGATCTTAGGAGATTTAAATGCATCCCAAATAAGTTATCCCCTAAAATTTCACAATTTCTACCAAAGTTCCATGGACAATGGGATGAATCGACAATATGACACTTGGATGCATTTTATACATTCATAGAAGATTATGAGGTTTCTACAGAGTATCAGGTGATGAGGCTATTTGTCAGGACGTTAAAAGATAATGCTAGACAAGTATATGAATCACTACCCACACAATCCATCTCATCATGGAGATAGTTTGAGCAGTGGTTTCTTGATATGCTTCATGATGCCAGTGGTGAAGAAGAAAACATGTATTATGAACAAGACATGTACTATGAACAGGAAAGAGAGCCAAATTATATTTTGGAGGAAGAATCTTACATGTCCCCTTTGGCTATATTCTTCAGTTTGGATAGATATAAAGGTGAACCTGCACTACATTTGTTCATGAGAATGATAAAGATCTATCAGGAAATACCTTCAGATATCAGGCCTCTGGGAAGGGAATTAATGGATAAACTTTGTGAGTTAGGAATCTACCATGATTCTCAACTATTATTTTTTCTTGAGAAAATATGTGAGGTATTGAGGGAAGAAAATAATGATGACAAAGAGGAAGAAATTTTGGATCAGGTTGAAGAAGAATCTATACATGATGAGATGTGTATGGAAACATGTATCAATGACCATGAGGAAGAAGATATTCTCATTACAAAAGAAATATCATATTTACTAGACATTGAATATCAAAAACATGTTGAGAAGAGTGGTCAAAATTTTTCTCAATGCACCATGATAAGCAACTTGATGGATCAGTACATACTCAGGGGGTACTAGATGAAGAAGATGATAAATTTAAGGAATCAAATAACGGAGATGAAATAGAATAGCATACAACATATGAACACAAAGAATTATTGGATGAGAGCTCTCATGGAGATATGCCCGAGTTCTCTATATCCTTGAATCTCTTATTTGATCATTTTGAAGATGATGGAACTCAAAATATGTATGGGGAAGTGTATTTAGAAAGTGAGACATGCATTATTTCATCCTATGAGTAGAAGTTGTATCAAACATGCGAAGATGAGATGGAATCAAACAAGCATAATCAAGAGAATGTGTTGAAGATTAGTTTTGAAAATTATCCGAGTATCCTATCTGATCAGATTCTTGATAAGAAGGAAGTTCCTACATGTGAGTTATCTCCAAATCCTTTTTGTGAAGAGAAACAACATCTTGAGTATAGGGAAGATTGTGTACATAAAGGAATCCAAGTAGAAGATCTTAATATATTTACTTTTAGGGTTGATCAAATGCATGAGGATATTCTATTTAGCAAGGACTACAGTGCACCTGCTGCTTTTTCTAAGGGTAAACAAAAGTCAAAGTGTGTTAATAAAGCAATGAATGTTGTCCATGAGAATGGTGGTATCATATTTGGGAGATCCAAAGTATTACATGATCATAATTATGTGTTTGATAGAGGAAAGTAGCAGTGTTCAATTTTTTTGGGGGGGAGGCCTGGGGCCACCCAATTTCACTTTGCATTAGTTTAAGTCTGGATACTTGGTCTGCTTCTCCAGAGATAGCTAGAATATCGCTATGGTCACAGGGAGCATACATCTCCAGAAAGAGCCACTGGTGGTACCCTAAATTTTGATAATTTATAAGTCCCAATCCATTATCAAGAAGCATGTTTCTCCATAAAAAAAAAAGATCAAAGGAAGGAAGCTTTATGACACAAATAAATAGAACTAACTAATCGAAGCCTTCAAAAAATGTTGGAATTTAGACCTGCTACAAAGATGATTTCTACAGAGGATAAAGATGGTCAAATTTTAAAAATCTTAAAAAGACCCAGTTCTAGAAATCAAATTTCCTATCTCCAGAAAAAATATTAGGTTTTCACGAGGTGTTTTGGATTTTTGACCAAAGCCAAATCTGAAAGTTAGGTAGTTATTTTCAAGTTAGTTTATTATTTATTCAAAATAATTTGCAATAAGAGTTGTGTCTTTTCACCCTAAAAATGTGTGAAAGCCACTCAAACACATATATATATATACATAATGTAAAATGTAAAGAGAGGAAATACAATATAATACAATTTCACATATTTGGATAGTTTTTAATCAACAATTATAACATGGACCTGGGTGTACTATTTTTTCAAAATCAATAAAGATAAGTCCTTTTTCTTTCACATGTGTAATAATTTCATTATCATTTTACAATTATTCCCTTGGATAAACCAATAGAACTTATTCAAAGTGATAGTTTGATGTGCATGCTTCCTGATTTGATTCATATTCTATATTTTCAATTGGTTTTCTCATTTTGCATGGTTAAATTTTGTTGATTGAGGCCTTAGTCAATTGGTTTGTCATCTGAGAAGTATTACCCTTTTGAAATATCTCTGAATTTGTTTTAGGTTGCA
>MU223687.1:118886-133316 GCA_018584345.1 Thuja plicata | reverse complement strand
GTGTCCTTTCACATGGAATTATGGAATTCCTTTTTGAGGATAATTCATCCAATAATTAAATAACCTTTCAATTCCTTTTATGTAAATTAGCCAAAGGGGGTGGAATTGATTTAATTAAAAGCACTTAAGACTTTAGGATTAAATCAATTAATCATACGGGTTTTTTAGCTAATAAACTCTGAGAATTTAGGAATTAGATGTAATGTCAGATTTATGCAAATTTGGGTTTTTTGCATTTGAAACTCAGTCAATTAAAGTCAATTAGGAGAAGAATTTGCCTAGTACAATAGGACTTCGAGGATGAGAAAATGCACCAAAATTAATTGGATTATTAGGTGCCAATTTTGAAGTGTTACATTTTTTCCCTCTTTGAATTGATGTGCGAGCAATGCATTGATTCAAAGAATGGTCTGAAGTGAAGATGAAGATTTTGGAAGTCTAGGTTAGGTCACCAAGACACCGATCAGATTAAGAAGCAGAATCATCTGAGAAAATATTGGAATCAGGGTTAGATTGCCCCAATGTCCACTGATAGCTGATGAAGATCTAGGACTATCTCTAGAATCAGGGTTAGATTGCCCCAATACGAAGGTTAGCCCTCCAAGATCGAGGTTAGATTGCCTAGATAATGGTCTAAAGATTTTTTGAGAGCCATCTTTAGAATGAAGTGTAAATTTCAGGAATTAGGGTTAGATTGCCCCAATACCCAATGAGATTTCAAGAATCTTCTCTAGAATGAAGCTTGATCCTTGAGGATCCGAGTTAGATTGCTCAGATACCTAGATAGATAGATGACAAGATGCGAGACATCAAGATGCCCCTAGAGATTCAAGATCATGGAATATCCAATTTTGACCATAAGGTACAAAAAACTGAATATGCCGCAAGTGATGAGATGCCCCTAGTGATGGGGACTTTTGATTCAGATCAGACTAATTTGAGAACAATGCAAAAAGATTCAATGATGCAATCATCTTGCCCCCTCGGGAGCAAAATCGAAAGAAGACACATCATAATGATGAGAGTGAGAAATCGTAGAGAAAGATAGATTAAGAGAAATCAGAATCTATTTAGAGCGATTGAGAGGTCCTGTTGATTAGGTTTGACCATAGTTGACTAGAATTGACTAGAGTTGACTTTGATGAAAACATTGCAGAATCCGAGAAAATAATGACAAGAGATAATCCTAACAAGAAAGCAACATCAGAAAATTAACTCCACAAGTGTCCGATCACGTCGGTCCCAAAATTTTAAAATACAATTTTGAGCTGCTTAAGAGTGTGAGATTTTGATTTCGATCACGAAAATGGATTCAGAACGGTCCATTTAGCCAAGGGTGCAACTTTCACAGAAAATAGAGCACTTTGAAAAATTAGGTCAAAGACTATATAAGGCCTGAAGGGGTCATTTTCAAATCATTATTCACCTTTGACTTTAGTGATGGTGAGAGCTCCAGCTGACATCGATAGCATTCTCGTGCACACACATTGATTTGAGCGCTCTTGACGTTACAACCGACCAGTGGAGTATGACGCACCTGTAAGTACTCATAACTTGATCCTGTATTTCTGAAATTTTTTTATCAATTTTTAGCGTTAGTTTGTTTTAGGGTTGTTTAAGCTTTGTCCCACCAAATCTTGCATGAGGAAACAGTTTCCTCATGCCGGGCCTAATCGCCTTTCGCGCGATGAATCTGAATCCTTGCGTGGGTGGGGATTCCACTCGTGGGCCCCTCCCCGCGCTCGTGCAAAGAGCACGCGTGCGCATGTGAGATTCCTAGAATCTCACGTGAGAACACATCTCACCTTGCATGAGCTAGAAAGCTCGTGTGGGACAAGTTCCTCGTGCAAGAAAAGATTTTTCTCACATGAGAAACTGGCAAAAATAAAAAAATTGTCATTTTTCTTGCGTCGCAGAGTCAACCAATTGTCATATCTTAAACTGTGTGTAGAATAGGTCCATAGCTACATTTGTTTTCTTTTGCTTTGAAAAATCATCATTATTGAGGTACTGATCCAATTTTGTCACTTTCTTTGCAGGTTGATCTCCCAGACATCAATTTCAGATCCCATCATCCTATCATGGGTAAGTTGTTACAGAGATTATCAGATGCTGATGGGGCCCACATTGACGGGCTAGGATTGACATATCTATGTGACGTACCTCATATTTGGGTAAATCACAGACTAGTTGGAGCCTTGGTTGAGCATTTCCATTCGGAGATGAATACTTTTCATTTGTCACAGGGAGAGATGACGGTGACTCCGGAGGATGTATACTAGATTTTGAGAGTGTCGTTCCATGGAGCTTGTGTAGAGTATTGCACACAACTGAGAGATGGTACATAGGCTTTGAGAGCCATCTTTCAGGATGATTTGGTGATGGGCCAGGCCATTTCATGGGAGGAGTTGATACGGACTTACGACAGAGATTATCCCTTGGCAGTTGTTCTTGCACTGTTTCTAAGTTGTCATCTAGTTCCTGATCATGGTCAGCATAGTTTAGAGTGTGGCTAGGGCATTATGCTCTAGAAGATGCTGGTTGTTCCTATAGTCACTTTTGGATGGGGCGAGTGCATGCTCACTCAGATGTATCATGAGATGCATGAGATCGTCTATCGGGGTTCCCATACTATGGCGGTAGGAGTCGTCATGTTACAGATCTGGGCCTGGGAGCACCTTCCTATATGTAGGCCAATTTTCCATGATACATGGCAGCCACTAGAGCCATACATTTATAGATACACCGGTCTAATGACCCAACCCGCGCTGATTAAGACTGAGCAGTGGAGAGCGTAGATTGATGATATGGCTGCAGTCATATGGTGACCTTGGGCAGCCATTAAGGTTTGGGATGATGCTCTTCATGAGCTGTCATACGTGTTCTATTCACATCCTCTGATAGGGCGTACTATTATAGCTATCGAGCACTTCTTTCTTACACACATATTATGCCAGTTTGGGAGGCCACAAGACGTGTCTCTTGAGTATTGTACTTATGCCTGATTCATCGATGAGATGAAGAAGGGGTGGCAGAGATTACTGGATAGGGGGCATAGTTATAGGAGGCTCTCGAGAGAGTCAGGGAGAGAGCCTGTTAGACACAGAGAGAGTGTGACGACCTCCACACGCAAGTGATCATCAAGGATACACAGATATCAGAGTGAGATCAGGAGATCCAGGAGTTACGAGAGGCATTGACTTGATCCCAGCTAGAGACCAGATATGAGGCTGCCCAAGCTTCTTACTATTATGTTGTGTATACTATTGTTGTACTTGAGGAAGCAAATCAGATTTTACCTTTCACAAAGTATGCTGGTGCACGGATCATTCCACCGGGACCACCTCTAGTGGGTCCTCCTCCACCAGGTCCTCCTCCTTAGTAGCAAGGCATACCACCCCCTCCACCTCATCTAGGTGGATAGATCTTGATGTATATTGTACCACCATTTTTACACATTGTGCTCGAGTGGCACCCTTGTACATTCAGACCGATCAATATATATATGAGCTCAATTTTTTGGCATCATTGTACATGTGTATATATTGCTTTAAATGTGTATGTTTTATGAGATGATTCCCTAGATGATTAGATGTATGGATTAGAAATGTATGCAATGGATGAATTTGCAAATGTTTATGCACATGTTTTATTAATGTATGAAAATGCTATCATAGATGTTAGATGGATAAATGCTATGTATGATTTGATTTATTCTTATAATGGATGCACATGTTTGTGGATATATGTATGCAAATGTATGAATGTAATGAAATGAATGCAATGGTACTAATCATCTCATGTAGGATATTAGCAATATACAACAAGTACTAACCAAAAGAACGCACACAAAGATCGATAATGAGGACCAGACACTCGTGCAGTCGAGAAGAAACCATGATGAAAGATGAGGACCTTTGAAGAATGAGAAGATAATGAAGAGAGCACCAAACTACCATGATGCAAGCCTAAAATGTGAATGCAAGCCTACAATGCAAATGCCATCCTAAGCTAAATGCAATCCTAAGAATTTGGTTGTTGGACTCATCGTATTTATCATCATCGAGTACTTTTGGATCATCAGAGTCAATCCAATCCTTACTAGTGCTGCTATGACCATAAGAATATGAATATGACTTTCATCGGGTAAAATATAGGAAATGAACATAAGCACCAAGGCACAAAATCCAAGGTGACCTGAACATTATTTCCAATTTGATATAGTAAAAGTTCACAAGTAAACAAACATAGCAATAACAGTCAAGGAGATAGTTCTGACCTCCCCTTGGCGTAAAAATAAACAAGATCGAGGAATGTGAGGATTTTCCACCTTAATGTAGAAGCTCTTATCACATACACCCTTTTTATTTGACGTTACTGGATCATTGAAACCACACCAACATGAAGTAGACAAAGAAAAGATCAATGAAATTCATAAGAACAGAAAGAGTCAATCATATCTCAACATGTTTAAAGGCTTACGAATGTGTCTATGTTTAGGGTGTTGAGAAACACCATTGTGTTTGTGAGTGCAAATGTGTTTGATTTCTATCGAGAGATGTTTACGTTGTGAGATATCCAAAGTGTGTTGAAAAACACAGATGTGTCCAAAGAGAGTGTTGAAAAACACTGTTTGATTAAGGTATTGAGAAACACCATTTTGCGCTAGTAGAAAGTTGTCGTTTGACAAGATTACTAACTCAAGTGTAAACCAAAGTTTGATTGAGATAGGAAGCCGTGCCCCTAAGTAACAAATGGATCAAAGCCGAACAAACAGATAGCGAGATGATGTGAGAAATCTCAACAATGTGGTGACAATAGGCAGACTCACTGAGAACCACTAGTGACTGTCATGAGAGAGATTCTCAAGCATAAAGATTGATAATGAGATTGAAGCATCAGCAGGAAGACACAGTGAGATCCATTGGTGACTAATGCAAAAGAGAGTCTCAAGAAGAGATGAAGTGCTACGAGGCATCGGTAGATAGATGCAGTGAGATCCACTGGTGACCGATGCAAAAAAGATAAGACAATGCCCCTATACAAGGAACATGCCCCTAAGTATGACCAGTTTCAATCCATGTGAGGTCGAGAAAAATCTCAAAGATGACGGAAAGCAAAAGCACACTAAAGTAGGAAAGCGGACTAAAGTAGGAAAGTGAAGTAGGAAAGTGAAAGAGCAACTGCAAGAAAGCCAAGATATGTTGCGACAGATAAAGCATTGCAGAACAAGAGGCACCTATTTACCAGGTTTTCACCATCTTGGCAGAAATTCTATTTTTGCTACCATGATGCTTGTTTACCTGGTTTTCATCAATGGCACATTTTTCTCTTTTTCTCTTTTTTTTGTATTTTCAATTTTTCAATTTTTTTTGTTCTTTTCTTTTTTTTTTTTTTTTTGTATTTTTTTGTATTTTTTTATATCATCAAGGCGCCTGTTTACCAGGTTTTCACCAGGATAATAGATACATCAAAGCGCCTATTTTCCAGGTTTTCACTAAGATGATCATTTTTTTAGGACATTTTACAATTTTTAGGATTTTCTCAGAAATAAAGTATGTACATGAGCATGCAAATGATATCAACTATAGAATTTCTTCAAGTGAAGACCGTTGATGGGCTCTTTGAGTGGTTCCCCTTCTATAGTGGAGAGCTAATAAGTGCTAGACCCAAATACTGTAGTAATAATATAAGGACCAAACCAGTTGCTCAAACTTCCCTTTCTGAGTCTGTTGTTGCTGATTTTTAGGATTCTCTCTCAGGACAAGATCACCTGTTTGGAAGTCTCTTGGTCTAAATTTCTTATTATAGATCTTAGATATCCTCTTTTGATATGCTCTGAGATGATCGAACGCCACCTTTCAACATTCATCTAGTAACTCAAGCTCTTGAAGCCGAGATATTCTAATGTCGCCATCTTTAATGAGGCCTTTAAAAGAGACTCGCAAGGTAGGAATCTCAACCTCAATAGGTAGTACAGCATCTGCACCATAGACTAAAGCAAAGGGCATGGCCCCTGTTGGTATTCTGATACTAGTACGATAGGCCCATAAAGTTGGATTAATCTTGAGGTGCCAATTTCGTCCAGACTTGTGTACCGTACGGTGTAGGATCTTGAGAATTGTTTTATTGCAAGCTTTAGCTTGCCCATTACCCTGGGGGTAATAAATAGATGACCAATGTTGAATGATCTTGAACTTAGTACATAAATTTGTCAAATCTTTATTCTTGAACTGTCCCCCATTGTCAGTGATAATAGAGGAAGGTACACCATATCTAAAAATAATGTAGTTTAGGATGAACATAGCTACTGATTTTCCATCAGCTACACTGAGAGGTACTACCTCAACCCATTTAGCAGTGATGATGTACTTGTGTCCTCTCGAGGAAGATGGATATATCTAACCTACTAACTCAAAAGCCCACTATTGAAATGGTCAAAAGGTGATAAATGGAATGAGCTCCTTAGCTGGAGCATGAATCAAGTTACCATGGAGTTGAGATTGCTTGCAAGACTTGGCAAACTACGCAGGTTTCTTCTCCATATCGGGCCAATAATAACCAGCTCTAATAATCTTATAAGCCAGTGTCAGACCATTTGAGTGAGAAAAAAAAATGCCTTCATGTACTTCTTCTAATGTGCATTTAGACTCATCAGGTTCTAGACACCTAATGAGGGTACCGTCTAGACCCCGTCTATACAAGTCATTTGCTACGATGATGTACCCTGAAGCACTGCGGATTAGATGGTGTTTTTCATTTCTAGTATATGTGTCTGGAATAGTTTGGTTATGGAGATAAGAGTAGATGTTGTGGTAGCGAGATGAATCATGTCCAATTACTAAAAATACCATCTGGGAGTCAGGAGAGTCATAGGCAGGGTAGCATAATGTCTCCACTAAGAACTCCTGTCTGAAATCATTCTCTGGAATTTTTAACATAGAAGCCAGAGTAGCCATAGCATCAGCCACTTTATTATTCACCTGGGGAATTTTCTGAAAAGTGACATGTGAAAAGTAATTCTTAAGGCTGTCAACCATCCTTTTATAGGGTACCAACTTTTCATCTTTGGTTTGATAAGTATTGTTGACTTGATTCATAAATAGTTGTGAGTCTCCAAAGACTTTTAGTTCATCTACTCACCATTCAATAGCAATCTTGAGTCCATTGGTCAGAGCTTCATACTTGGTGGTATTATTGGTGCAAGGGAACATCATTTTATATGCCTTAAGTAAGGAGTACCACTGAGGTGTGATAAACAAAATTCTACCTCCTGACCCCTGTTGGGTGAATGAACCATCAAAAAACATTGTCCATGTCTGATGGGTGACAAGCATAATGGACTCATCTAGGAATTCCATCTTTAATAGTTGGTGATCTATAAGAGGTGTTTCAGCTAATTGATTTGCAATCGCTTGTCCTTTGATATCTTTTCTCTCAACATATACAATATCAAACTCACTAAGGAGCATGACCCATTTAGCTAGTCTACCTGTGAGGGTAGCTTTACTGAGTAAATATTTCAATGGATCAATCTTTGCGATTAGCCTTATAGTGTGAGCCAACATGTAGTGTCACAGCTTTTGGGAAGAAAACACTACTGCTAAGAAAGCCTTCTCAATTACTGAATAATTCATTTCATAAGAAACCAATGTTCTGCTGATGTAATAAATGGCTCTTTCTTTATGATTTGGATCTTCTTGGGCCAAGAGAGCACCCAAGGATGTTTTTGTTACTGAGATATATAAGATCAAAGGCTTCCCCTGAATGGGAGGCATCAGTATGGGTGGATTAGCTAAATACTATTTAATCTATTGAAACCCTTGTTCACACTCTTTGTTCCAGTCATAAGTCACACCTTTATGTAGAGTTTTGGTGAAAGGTTGTGACTTGTCAGCTAATTGCAAGATAAACTTCCTGATAGATTGGAGCCGACCTTGGAGACCTCTGATTTTTTTAATGGTACAGGGTGGTGGCATTTCCATTATAGTTTGTACATTTTCTAGATCTACCTCAATTCCTTTCGCCGAGATGATGTAGCCAAGTAATTTTCCTGAAGTAACCCCAAATGCACATTTCTTAGGGTTTAGCCACAACCTAAATTTCTCCATACGATCTAGTATAGGACCTAGATCAGTGAGATGTGTCTTTCTATCCATACATTTGGCAAGTGTGTCATCCACATAGTCCTCCATTGTCCTATGCATCATCTCATGAAATATTGTAGTAACCGCTCTTTGATAAGTAGCCCCAGCATTCTTTAAACCAAAGGGCATAACATTCCAACTGAATGTACCCCATGCACAAGTAAAAGTTGTTTTCTCTTGGTCTTCTAGGGCAATCTTGATCTAATTATAGCTATAGAAGCCATCCATTAATGAATACATCTCTTATCCCGCTATCATATCCATGATCATGTCAATATTAGGAAGTGGAAAATCATGCTTAGGACATGCAAAATTTAAATCTCTAAAGTCTATGTAGACCCTAATAGATTTGTCATGTTTAGTCACTGGGACTATATTAGAAATCCACTCTGCATAATCAATCGCTCGGATGAACCCAAATTTCAGAAGTTTTTCCAATCCTTCCTTGATCAATAAAGCTACATGTGGATGCATCTTTCTAAGTTTTTGTTTGACAGGTTTCACACCTGGTGCTATTGATAAGTGATGCATAATGAGATCAGGATCCACACCCGGCATGTCAGAATATGTCCATGCAAAATTTATCTTTTTCTCTTGGAAAAATTATGTAAATTCCTTAAGTTCCTCTGTAGATAATGACTTGGCCACGTGAATGATATGTGGATGCTCGTTTGTTCCTAGATTTATCAGTTGAGTTGGTTCAATTAAAACTGATGAGCATGCCTGGAAGTGACTAAAAAGCACATGAAGTACCTCACCCTCAGGCGCCTCAGAGAGGTTTTCACCTTCGGGTACGTCTTTTCTTTTTACTTTTTTTTGGCTCTGATACTACCACAATGTGGTTTTCACCATCAAAGCGCTTATTTTTTCTTCTTTTAATTTTCTAACTAATGTACTTGATGTCAGCCTCAGTCATGTTGACACTTTCTTCACTAGTGGAGAACATTACGGGCTCAACAGCATGAAGGTAGCAGGCTAAAGTGTAATCATTCTGGAATGTAAGGACTTCAATGGATGAAGAAGGGGAATTCCAGTCTATTAATTTAGGATGTTGGAGGGAAAGAGCTGTGACAGGTTCAAGTGCGTTCATAGTATGGTCATCGAAAGTGTTAACTAGCAAGCTAAGAGATAAACTAATCTCATCCAAAGGTGTGTTTGAATCCTTTTGATCCCTAAAGACCGAAGTAGAATACATGTTAACACCTATAGACTTGGACTCATTAGGCTTTTCACTAGACCCCTCACTTACGTTGAGAAGTCTTTCATAAGATCCTATTGACAAACTATCAAACTCATACTCATGAGAGTCTATATCTGAACTCTGACTTGGGTGCTTGCACCATGAGGTTTTTGAGTCCTTGTAATACTATTCTATTCTTGTGTCCATCATTCTTGAAAGTGTGGTGGTATGTACTGTTCTCCTTTGAAGTTAGGATCTTGTAAGTCTTTCCATTGCTCAAAATTTAGTGTCTCAAATGGAGTGGTTTGATCAAAATCACTGTCAGTTTTAGTAGTACAGGTTCGTGGCACAAACTTATTTGGTTCAGAAAAGAATGTTTCCAGGTCTGGAGGGATGGGATAAGGAAAGCAATCCTCATCTGAGCTATCTTGTATAGTGTCGACTACAGTTGCACCTTTAGGTTCTAGTGTAGGCTCTGCTTTTGGCACAAATTTATTGATCCCTAGATGAAATGGGATGTTTTTGAAACCTAAACCAGTGGTGTCTTTTGTCTTTTGACCTATAGCTTGGATAGGTTCCACTAACCCATTGCCATTCACACCTATCAGGCCACTTCCTTTGTACCCAAAATGTTTCATAATCTTAAGACCCTCACTGTTAGGATTTAATTCATGAGCTGGGGAAGTTTGTTCAGTTGTGTTCTTTCCTTTACAAAGCCAGGCCTTGATAGCTCTTTCATTGTCCTCATCTTCCAATGGTGTATTAGACCGTACAAATCTACCCTCATAAACTATCTCAGGGGTAACAGAAGATTTGTTGTGTTTAGAAGGTCTCACATAAGATTGAGGAGATATGGGTAGAGCTGCTAATGACAGCACGGGTTCCATTTGATATCCCCCCATGCCTATATATATGATTTTCAGTGTTTGTTCCATGTCTTTGAGCTTGGCATCACAGAGTTCTGTGTATTCTCTATTAGTTGGAACAAGACTGTCAGTTGATTGAGTGAGAGCATTACAAGAAGAACCCATGCTAGCAGGAACGGTCACCTCTGCGCCTTGAAAAGAAAACTTGATACACTAATGGTATGTAGAAGGAACTACTTGCATCTCGTGGATCCATAGTCTTCCTAGCAGAATATTATATGCAAGAGGAAAATCTAGCACTTGACATATGACGTCTCTTTCAACTGGGCCAACCCAAATGGGTAGCACAACTAGACCTTTAGATGTTCTCTCTTCTTCATCATAAGCTTTTATGGTAATTCTCTTGTGGGAATCTATGCGATCCTCACCATAACCTAATTGAGTAAGAAAATGAGCGGACCAAATATTAAGACCAGCACCATTATCAATGAGCATGCGACGGACTAGTTGTTTTCTGATCATGACTTCTATATGCAGGGGAGCATTGTGCAAGTGACTAATTGAGTGATCATCTTCATTAGAGAAGGATAAATAATGAGGTGAGGTCAAATGACCCACCATGGATTGAAACTGATCCAAATTCATATCTTTGGGGACATTAGCTTCAGTGAGAGCTTTGTCCAGAATCTGCCTATGAGTAGGAGAGATTTTTAATAGCTCAAAAATAGTTATCTGAGCATTGGTCCTTTGAAGCTGGTCAAGAATGCTATAACCAGAAATACGAGGTGTAGGGACTGCCTTCATGGTTTTGTTGGTAGAACCAACAACAGTCTTATCCATAGTTTGTTTTGGCGCAGACGTAGCAGCAGTAGGGTTAGGACCCTTGATAGATATTCTAGCGTTAGACCTAGTAACAAAGTTCGCACAATCTCAAGATGTTGTAGATTCAGATAATCAAGATGTACAGCCTCTCAAGACAAACAAGGTTCTAGGTTTAGAAACATTCCAACTTCCCTTTCTGGTAAACATATTGCAATATTCCACTTCCATTGGTTCAATTATGTTGATCACATTATCATAAGTGGTATTGGCGTAATTAACTTTGGCATTATTATTTTGAGCATTGGAGGATTCACCTTTCTCATGATGAGGAAAGGGATCTTTGAATGCTTGATGATCCAAATTCTTGTTATTATTCTCCACAATGATAACCTGATTATCGATCAAATCTTGGACTTGATGTCATAATTGGAGACAAGTAGCAGTCTTGTGACCTTTGTTTTGATGGTAATCACAATAAGTATTCTCATTCCACCAATGAGGTCTTGGTTGCGGATCGTATAAACATTTCTCCAAAGGAGCAAGAATCTAATTTTGCACCAAAGTTTTGAAAACCACATCAAGCGGTTCTCCCAGAGAGGTAAATTCATGCTTGGGTTGCACTGCCCAAGGTTTGTTGCCAGAAAATTTAGAAGGCTATTGAGTATTGATTGCAGCCTTTTCGATAGCTTTGGTCACTTGTATACCTAAGGTGAGATTAAAGATTGGTTTTGAAGAAGTTGAATTCATGTTATCGACCACCCCATCGTTCACAACATCTCTATTTTTGTTGGAAAATTTACCTTTGTCTTTGTTGGAGGATGAGGAATTTTGCTTGTTATCTTTATACAAGGCCGATTCGACTTTTTTAACCATGAATGCTTCTATTCTCACAGCCTATTTTATCATACTATCAAAGTTAAGGGACCTTGAAGTTGGACTTGATACCCGAAGTCAGGGGTGAGATTATCCAAGAATATATCAAGTTTTTCAGACTCGGGTATTTTGCGAGGGTACTTTGTGCAATGTTGTCTCCATCTTTGGAGAAATGTCAAGAATGGTTCCCCTTGCTTTTGTTTAAGGTTGCAAAGATCCCTTATGTTGATAGGATGTTGAATATTATGAGAATAGTGTTGCATAAAAATATTGGCAATCTCGTCAAAAATTTTGATGTCAGTGGGCAATCATGAGAACCATTCCATAGTGGGTCAACCCAAACTTCATGGAAAAAGATGCATCAAATACGTTTGATCATGTATAAACTCCATCAAGAAAGAGACAAAGAGACAAGACAAGTTCAAGTATGAATCAGTCAGTTTGCAACTTGAAACAACTAGTTTCAGTTTGCAGACAACGAAGGAACAAGCAATCAAATCCCAGACAAGAGGCAGATAAGGCAGATAAACAAACTCAATTTTCAAGATAAAACCAGATTTTGAGACATAGTGGGAACTATTCTGTAACAAGATTTCTAGGCTTAGGATATTTTTAAGATGATATAAATCAAGAATCTTTGTTTCAAGGTGACAAGCACTCGTTCAAAAACATGAAGTTTCAATTAGGCAGTAGTGACGTAAACAGTAGTCGAGAACAATTCCACCAAGGACAAAGCAACTTAGTAGAAACATGGGAGTCTTTGTTTGATGATAGTACAGATATTTTAAGACTCAAGAACAAACACTCAATTATCCCTACAAATAAAATTGGTTGAGAAGACAAAATTTGTGCCCCGCTGTCTTATGCGTATGCGTGCACCTCACACAGCAGTGTCACCCTCGAAAGAGCACCCGTGTTTTTGGTGTTTCCAAGGAATAAGTATATATGTTCGAAGTTTACCCTTAAATAGGGGCCAATATCATATACCACTTCAAACATTGAGGTGCATACCTATGTTAAGAATCTAGGGGAGAGATTCTTCCCTCTCCCTGCGCACAGATTATGTCTCCTTTTGGAGGTGAACTAGTCAGGCATCTAACTAAGAGAGTGTTTAATATGCTTCCATTCACAATAAATTTTGGTGCCTTTGATATAGAGCTAGGGCCTCATAGCCACACCAACACCTGTAAATCACACACCCTTGCAAGCAAGGCTGGGAGCGGCGCCGCTCAGTATAACAAACAAGGCTTTCTCATGATGATAGTAAAATCAATGAGAAAGAAGTTACTATGGCTTTGGAGTCTTTAGACTACAACAAAGTAGACTTTATTAGAGTGAGCACTCAACTTGGTTTGGATTCAAGGGTTTGATTTTTTTATTCTCTCAATGAGAGAAGAGCATACTTCTCTACCTTTGCACCTCACCCAAACACATCAAGCATATTCATCACCGGGATAGTTTCACTCCACCAAGTCCACAATTCTTTAGGTTTTTTATTCTCTCAAGGAGAGAAGAGAATAATCCCCTAACAAGTAGAAGTGCTAAAGATTCACTATCTTGCTTTGCTTCCCCAAGTATTCGTCATACTAGCAACATCTGGGTCTCGATTTCATCCATGGGCATCACTTCCATGTAATGAAGAGCCTATTACCCTAATTTGCTATCAGGATCCTTATGAAATTTTAACAAAGCCCTATTTAGACTATGTGAATGAAAAATAGTAAACAAACATGATGTTTTAATTATGCCTTTGACTATCATCCTGCAAGTAAACCGTTAGAAAGTTTTGATCTTTGGCAAGTGAACCTGCATACCACTGTTATGTTGCAGCAAAAAACCAAAAACAGAAAAATTAGAGCAGAAATAGATGTTAGAACAGAGAAATAGCAGATTCTAAATTTTAAATGTCTATCTGTCAAAGTTCACGTGAGAAAGTGCTTCGATGCGCGTGAGAAAGTATTTCGACGCGTGCAAGCTTTCTGTTTTCTCGTGCGAGAGAGTGCTACTAGGAGCAAAACTTTGCATGGCTCAACACAAAACTTCACGTGAAACTCTCTACCAATGTAGTACGGATGTACGAGAGAGCTCAAAAAATACAATCAAGAAGTTTGAGAATGAGGCCAGAAATCATTTTTGTTGCCCCACGGTGGGCACCAAAATGTTATATGCTAAATGTAGACCTCTGAATTCGGCACAAACACAACATAGTCATTATACAATCATTCAATTCACAAAAATGAACATGAATTGCTCATCTTACAAACTTGATTGAAGTGACTTGTTGCCTCCTAATCAGTTGGGGATGTTGAGTTTACCCTCAGAACGAGATCCAACAACCTGACCGTTGCTAACATGGAGGATTTCTAGAATGTAAGAAAAGACCAATTTTCCATTACTCTATGCAATTGAAATTGTAACTAGTCTATGAAAAGAGATGCAATTAATCTATGAATTGAGAAATGATTGATCTAGAATTGAATTACAACTAATCTATGGAAACAAAATGCAATTAATCTAGGAAAAGCAAATACTCTTATTCTAG
>MU223687.1:77344-118836 GCA_018584345.1 Thuja plicata | reverse complement strand
CATTAATCTAGAAAGCTTTGAGAGAATCAAATTGAAATGTTAGACATATAAATGAATCACAAATGAAAGCAATACATCTTCAATTCCAATTGAAACTAGCCTAATTATGCAAATTTTAAGCTTAAAGAATGAAAGAAATTAAATGCAATTTGACTATAGATTTGATGCTCTCAAAAATCATCCTCCCTAATGAGGAAAAAGAGGTCCAATTTATAGAAAACCATGGAAAGAGGGTGAAGAGTTTCTTGAAAATAAACAGTGGCCTCTTCATTTACATTTGAGACAAAAATGCAAAGATTATTTAAATAAAAGGGTGAATTATTGCCACATGAGTGTCCTTTCACATGGAATTATGGAATTCCTTTTTTAGGATAATTCATCCAATAATTAACTAACCTTTCAATTCCTTTTATGTATATTAGCCAAAGGGGGTGGAATTGATTTAATTAAAAGCACTTAAGACTTTAGGACTAAATCAATTAATCATAGGGGTTTTTTAGCTAATAAACTCTGAGAATTTAGGAATTAGATGTAATGTCATATTTATGTAAATTTGGGTTTTCTGCATTTGAAACTTAGTCAATTAAAGTCAATCAGGAGAATAATTTGCCTAGTACAATAGGACTTTGAGGATGAGAAAATGCACCAAAATTGATTGGATTATTAGGTGCCAATTTTGGGGTGTTACAGATGTAGCTTTGAAGTTCATCTCTTTGCTTGCATCAATCCTGAATGATATTCTACTAATATGTAGGCTAATGCAGCCTTCTAGTCAACTTACTAACCAGTAGATAAGGGTCTAACCCATAGTCTCTTTCTTAAGTACTCAAATGCATCCTTCGCCAGTGGCTTGGTGAAGATATCGGCCAATTGTTCTTTTGATTTCACATACTCAAGTATCACCTCCTTTGCCTAAACTTGTTCTCTCAAATAATGATACTTGATGGCGATATTCTTTGTTTTAGCATGCATGACTGAATTTTTGGAAATGTTAAATGCACTTGTATTATCACAATAGATAATTACTGGTTCTAAAATTTGCATATGCATACCTTTGAGTAACTGTTTAATGCATGCAATATTTGAGCAGTTTGTAGGAGCAGCAACATACTTTGCTTCTATAGTAGATTGTGATTTGCATCCTTGTTTCTTGCTAATCCATGTGACAAGTCTATCACCCATGAAGAATGCTCCTACAGTTGTGCTCTTTCGGTCATCAATATTTCCAGCCCAATCAGTGTCGATAAAGACCTTAAGTTCAAAATTCCCTTCTCTTTTATACCATAAACCATATTCCTTAGTATTCTTCATATATCTTAGGATTCTTTTCATAGCAGTCATATGTGATTCCATGGGATTAGCAGAAAATCTAGTAACTATTCCTACTGCATGTGCAATATCTGGTCCATTATGTACAACATACATGACTTTTCCAATAATTGATCTATACAAAGTTTGATTTACCTCTGATGACTTGTCTTCCTTTGTCAGTTTGCATCTAGTTACCATCAATGTTCCAACTGGTTTGGATTCTTCCATCTTGAATAATTTTAGTACTTCTTTGATGTACTTGGATTGTGTAATAAAAATACCTTCTCCTTGTTGCATGATTTGTAGACCAAGAAAGAACTTGATCTCTCCAAACATAGACATCTCAAATTCTTTTCTCATCTCATTTGCAAATGATGTACATAGCATATCATTGCCTCCAAATATGATGTCATCAACAAATATCTCAGCAATCAAAGTGTTAGCATCAGTATCTTCCTTCAAGTAAAGATTATTGTTTTCACTAGTTCTTACAATACTTATAAGATAGGAATCAATTATTTCATACCAAGCTTGGGGTGCTTGTTTTAATCCATACAGGGCTTTGTGAAGTCTACATACCATGTCCCTCTTGTCTAGATCAACAAACCCTTATGGTTGTTCAATGTATACCTCTTCTTTAAGTATTCCATTCAGGAATGCAGACTTGACATCCATTTGATATACCTTGAATCCTTTATATGCAGCATAAGAAAGTAATATTCTTGCTCTTTCTAGCCTAGCATCAGGTGAAAAGGTCTCTCCATAGTAAATTCCTTCTTGTGCATACCCCTTGCATACTAGTCTTGCTTTGTTCCTTGTGACTTCTCCATTCTTATTCAGCTCATTCCTGAATGTCCATTTTGTACCCATGACATTCTTGTCATCTAGTCTCGGTACAAGTGTCCATGTCTTGTCTTTCTCAATCTATTCAATCTCCTCATTCATAGCACTAATCCATTCATCATTATCTAGTGCAGCATTGACAGATTTGGGCTCATAATCACAAATAAGAGATCTTGTATTTAGAGACTTACTTCTAGTTCTCATACCAACCCTTTTATCTCCTATGATCTGGTCCCATGGATGGCTCTTTCTGACATATCTTGCAAGTATAGGCATAGCTCTTTGTCTATCAGCTTGATCATCATTTTTTCCTTCATTCTGTTCTTCATCAATTTGTGCATCATTTTGAGCAATATTTTGATCATCAGTATTTGCATCCTAATGCTCAGGTGCAATGATCTGTTGCTCAGGAGATCTACATTGTTGGTAGGGTAGAGTGTCAGGTTCTTCTTTGTAAGTAAACTTATTGTAGTCCTCTGGTTCTTTAGTGCTTTCATGTTCATTCTTCTCTGCAAATTCATCTATCTTTACATTTGCACTTTCAATAATTTTATTAGAGGCTTTTTTTGGACATTTATAAGCCTTGCTCTTGGTAGAATACCCTAGAAAAATTCCTTCATCACTCTTGGAGTCAATTTTTCCATTTCTATCATCTTTTAAGATATAACATTGACTGCCAAAATTTTTGAAATAACTTACATTGAGTGTGTATCCATACCATAGCTCATAAGGTGTCTTTTTGGTGTTTTTCTTCAATTGTACTATGTTTGATGTGTAAAAAAAAGTACTGACAGCTTCCCTCCACAATATTTTGGTGATGCCTTTCTCTATCATCAGTGTCCTTACGCAATCAACTATGAATCTATTCCTTCTTTAAGAAATTCCATTATATTGTGGTTTTCTTGGTGCAGAGACCTATCTTTTGATTCCATGCTCATTACAAAAGTTAGTAAATTCATCTAAAATAAATTCCCCTCCTCTATTTTACCTTAAGCATTTTAGCTCCTCACCACTTTTCTTCTCAACCATTGCTTTGTACCATTTAAACATCTTAAATGATTTTGATTTATCTTTTAGAAACATGATTGTCATCATTTTAGAGTAATCATCAACAAAGAGAATAAAATATCTATCTCCATAATAAATATTTGTCCTCATAGGTCCACATAAATCAATATGTACTAATTCTAGAATTGCATCAGATGTATGGGTTTTTCTTTTAAAACTAGACTTTTTTATTTTACCTTTTTGACAATTCTTACACATGATATTGTTGGGCTTGGTCATTGTCGGTAAGCCTTTGACATTTCTCTTTTTGCTAATCTTTATCATGTTGTCAAAGTTCACATGACACAATCTTTTGTGCCATAATCATATGTCTTCATTTGTAGCAATCAAACAAGTGGAGTCAGTATCATCGAGATAGAATAAGTTACCTTTTGTCTGCTCACTGGTACCAATCAGATTTCCAGATTTATTAAAGATCTTTGCCTTCTTATTTTTAAATGCTACTTTGTGACCTAAATTATTCAACTAAGAAACCCTCAATAGATTATAATTCAATCCATTTACCCAATAAGCATTCTCACACTTTATCTTGTTATTCAACATTGTTTTTCCTCTACCTTCAACTGGACAAGGTGTGTCATTTCCCATTCTTACTGAACCACCTTTATAGTATTCAAAAGTCTCAAAAAAATTCTTATCACCAGTCATATGGTGAGTGTAGCCACTATCTATGATCCAAACATCATTTTTGTTAATTTTAGATATGAGAGTTGTTTCTACATACCTTTCTTCATCATTATCTGAATCATCCTTTACAGCCACAAACACCATCTCAATGTATTCATTAGATTCAGTGTCAGTATCATCATCCTTGGATTTTTCTAGGTAACTGGCCTTCTTTCCTTTGTCCTTATAGTCTCAGGTATCTCTTCTTTCTGATTGTCGGTAGCTTCTGTAATCACCTCTGTCAGTCTTCTTTTCATATGATCTATCATTACTTCTATCATCTTTTCTTCTATTAGTACATCTTGCAGCAAAGTGTCCAATCTCTTTGCAATTAAAAAAAACAAGTGGTAATTTACTTTTGTATTTACCTTTGCTTCTTTGCATTCTTCTGGCCATAAGTGCTTATATTTCATCAAGATCATCCTCTTCACTTTCACTATCACTATCTTTTCTCATGGTGTTTTTATGACTTGATTTACTTATTCTCATAGAAGTTTTGAATGTAGACTCTATGTTTGGTAAGACACTATTATCAAAGTTATTCATCTCAAATGAAATCAGTCTTCCAATTAAACTATCTAGAGTAACATTATTATTTTCTACTGGTCTCAATTCTTGAATGGCAGATACTCTAATAGCATAAGTAGGCAGTAAGGTTCTTAGAATTTTACTTACCATTGTATCTTCTTCTAGTACACCTCAAAATCCTTGGATAGCATTGACTACCTTTTTGATTATTGTGTTGTACTGAGCGATGTTTTCACCTCCTTTCATTTTGAGATCATCAAACATTCCTCTAAGGCTTTCTGCCTTGGCTCTCAAAAGATTTTTGTCACCACCATGTACAAGCTTCAATTTGTCCCACATCTGCTTTGTAGTTTTGCATTCTTTGACATCTTCAAATTCAGCATTGGAGAGTGAGGAAGCAAGCTCTATCACCATGCCATTGTGTTCATGCTTCTCTCTCATTTTTTCAATTGTTGGTACTCCTGTGGGAAAAACATATTCAATTTCTAGGAATTGAGTAACATCACTACCAATACCCGATAAGTGGAGTCTTATCCTGCTCTGTCATGAGGAAAATTTATCTTTGTTCAACTTGGGCACATCTCGTTTGTTCATCTTGTCATCTATGGCTTAGGTCTTGAAATCTTCCTTCTAAGCACACCAACTCTGATACCAATTGTTAGTAATAACTGAGAGGATGGGGTGAATCAGTGGCATCAAAAATTAATCTTTAAATCAACCCTTCAAAACTTATAACCAAAATTTATTTCACAAGTTATCTTCTATCCTACAAGATGAATGCCTTGAATAAATTATATAAATTTACTACTTTTCAGATTACTCTGTTAAACCTTCTTCTTAATGTTTACCAATAAGCAGTCATCTATTTACCAAAATACAGTAAGTATGCAGAGTATACCGATATATCCAGAATGATTTATGTAAGATACAAAATAGTAAAGAAATGAATCACACACACATAACACATGGATTTTAACATGGAAACCCTGTTAAGGGAAAAAACTACTGGGACCGATACCCAAAATTTTCACTCTTTTGAAGTGAGCCATGTTAAGAGCCAACCTTGTTAAAGGTTACAAACACACTATTAGGTGTGACCTTGTTACAGGATTTTATACATAGAAGTTGTCACTTAGTATCAGGCATTTAATGCTTCCATCCTTGAATCAGCCTCTCTCTTAGACTATCAATAGGAATTGGGCATATCCAATGCTAATTTCATGAATCAACCTTTTTGGCACTCTTTTAGATGTACCTCAATATATAGAAGACTATTAAGTCCTACTCGGTTAAGAGACTTGATGCTTCAATGGTTAAACTAAAACATTTTGACCTGTTCATATTGCAACTTAAATTGAAGATTTTCATATCAATTTAATTACATTATCTCTCTGACCAATGTGTCAATTCAATCCTTGTGCTCCATACTTTCTTCTCTGTGATGTTGTGCTCACTGTTCGTCGGTGTCTACAGAATTCCTTAGCTCTTCCTTTAGCTTGTTTGATCAGCACTGCATTAAGTAGTTATTCATCAGTTTCTCTTTAGTATCCTCTTTCTATTCAGTCCCCTTAATCCCCACGTAAATGAATTAATCTTGTCTCTTATATACACACAATATTCCTTATTTCTTGGTTCTTGATTCTTGATTCTCGGCATGATAAATAATCCATCCAATTAGATTTAAAGCATAACTCCTGATTTGTCTCATAGATATCTTCTTGCCAACTATACAAATCATCTTTAAATCAATCACTTATCTCTAGTTGAATAAAACAAAGTAGACAACCAGTTAAGTCTATATTTAGCTCTTCCAGCTAGATGTTTTATCATTTTTTGAACTCTCTATTCTGTCGGTCAGCACTACAGTTAATCATCGACGACCACTGACCATTTTGTCGATGAGACTCCAGTTAGATTCATGATCTATGTCCATCGGGAAACACTGTATTTTCTTCCATTAGGTTACTCTGTGCTTTTCTCATCGGACAACACTATGACTCTACTCATTGGTAGTGTTGTGCATTTCCTCGTCGAGTATCACTGTGACTTTGTTCTTTTTCTCTGTTCGTCGGGTGCACTCCATCGGTGTTGTTTGTCACTTAGTGAATACTTGAATTGTATGCATTAATGATAGTATAGCCTTGGTTCCTTTGGTTCTCTGAAGTCTTTGGCATTATTTACATGACCATATAGATTAAAGATTAAGATGACATCAATGACAATACAATACATTTACTGATTTAATGCCTTGCATGATTACCAACTTAACATCTTCAAACATTTAATCAGTTACATGTCATCAAGTTTGCATGTAAACATTCATAGAAATATTTATGAAATGTAATGACACATGACACAAGAATTGGTAACACAGAAAACCCCTGTTAGAAGGTAAAAACTACGGTGGGGTTGAAACCCACAAAGTTTCACTATCTGTAGAATGGAAGGTGTCGGTTAAGGCTTACAAGTTTGATCACTTCTGATGATCTTACCCTATTAGGAGTAACATGTTTAGACTGGTTAAGGTCTACTCTGTTAAGATATTTAGCAACACTATTTAGTGTGCACTCGATTAAGAGATTTACAAAAGGATTTTTAAATCCACCTTCTTAAAGGATTTCTTCTATTTTCTACACTTGTTATAATGTAGTCAAAAATAATTATTGACCTGATTATATGCAATATTTAATTTCTGAGTACAAATCCTTTAAAGTTCACAATGTGATGTATCACCTATAGTAATTTGTTAATACCTTTGTTCTGCTTGGTAGCCTTGAATCTTGTTCTTTATAACTGATTTCATCTTTTGTTGTCCTTTTGCATGAAACACTGTACCTGATCCATAGATGTCTTTTGCGGCTATAATCATCATCACATCCTATTATTGTGATTGATTATACATATTTATACATTAGTTAGCCTAAATAGGTTTCATGCTTTACAATGTTAACTCTATGATCATAGGTTTACAACTTGACCCTTATCTCCTAGTTTGCATGTTTTCAATCAGTGAGAATGATTAAAATAATTAATTTTTCTTTACATATCCCTCAAGAAATGGTTTTAAAGATAATATTTAAAGCCAAATATAAAACTTAAGTTTTTTATCTGACGTGTAACTCAGATCCACATTTTTTAGAATTAAAAATATCTAACAGCAGACTGGTGCTCGGGTTGCTTTGTTGTCTTGCCTCAGTGATGTCTCTATAGAAATTCTAATTCTTGGTTTTCACTGTAGACTGTATGGTGGTGGTCACTGTGAACTTGTCTATCGGGTTCCTCTGTGAACTTGTCTATTGGTTTATATTGTTATCTTCTCTTTTGGGTTACTCTACAGGTTGTGTTGTCAGTTTACATTGTAACCTATCTATCAGTGAAAACTAGTTTTGGTGACCTTTGTAAACTGATGTTTCAGGTTGCACTATAATTCTGTCTTTCAGTGATCATGTTACTGACAGTTCAAAAAATATTTCCTTTGTATACTAATGACAAAGTATGATCATCAATGATATCTTAAGATTTCTTTGTTAACCAAGTTACAACAAAATATCTTTTATTAATCGAGCAGAGTGATAAGTTTGTTTAAGATATCTAAGTGACTTGGATTTTTTTTGTGGTAACTGATTCACCCCTTCCCTCTTAGTTATTCAACTCATTTCCAACAACTATATCACTCTTCAATGGTTGAGACATTTCTTATAGACTTCATTGGTCTAAATAGAAAAGGAAAACTGACATACAATATACTATTTGTGATTCTTAATAATCTATAAAGAATTGAGAATCTAACATTTTGTAAGAATAAATTAAATAAAATTAGTTACAATAGTAAAGAACTATGCTCGTAGGAACTAAAAATAAAGAAGATGATTGACTATTTAATTTTTATTGATGAGCTCCCTTGGTGCATTGATAATGATGGAGAGAGAAATCCTACACCTACATATGTAGGATCATTGGTGTAGTATATGAATATTGAAGATCTTGGTGAATGTAATAAAAATGAGGGAGATCCTAATGAAGAGCATGAAAATATTCATTTTCTCAAAGATGAGGAGATTGAAGTAGATGAAGTTATTGAATAGAATATGCATGATATTATTGAGTAATGTGCATTCTAAGAGGAGGAGCTTAATGTTTATTGAGAGCATTATAAGGATTTTGATGGTGTGAGGATGGACCTTGTCATGGAAATAAGCAAGGAGGATTTTGGAAATAAATTATTTTTGAATGAGCTAGAAGATTTATACTCATACCTTGACATCAATCCATCATATTCTAAGCTAAAATTTTAACTCTAGTACTGACACAACAAGGATGTATCCATACCATTAGATTAACCATCAAGACTATCCCCTTCTACCCAAGATGAAACCAATGAAGTAGAGAATAAGAATCATTCTATTGTTGGTTTCTTGATCCTGGTAGTTTTTGAAGGATGCCCCATCAAGTATCTACCTTTGACAAAGATATTTTGGCCTCTTAAGGTCATTCTTAATCTGAAGCATGAGGACGACCATTAGGAAGAGTAAGATTTTCTTACACATTCATTCATAGATATCAGCACTCACAACTAGGTGAGTCATTTAGTTTACAATCTTGTGAGACGTTTAAATAGCCCATTTCATGGCTATTGATTTCCTTTCTATTAATGGTTATCTATGAATATTTAAGACACATCAAGACCTTTATAAAATCTAGCTACTTTGATAATCCACTTAATGGATTTGTTTAAAATTACTTTTTCTATTCATTAATATAAGTTATTTTAGTTGTTGTTTTTTCAAGAAGTTATATTGCACACTCTACATTCTCTTTAGGATAATACACACTCTATCATTATATTTGTTCCAAACACAAGTCTCCACATATTTTCACATCTTTATTTTATGTTACCATGTAGGCCCTATTATTGAAATTCTCCTTAGGACCATGTGCTGAATAAATAATAAAGGATTATAAATTCTTTAATGATTAGTTGGTAATCATATTGTACATATTTCAAAGATATTGACATTTTATGTCCTTATGGTCCACCAATTATAACCAATATAAGAGATTCCAAATGGACTATTTTGTCATTTTTCATGGCTTAACGTAACACAATGGTTTAAAGAATGCCAAAAAAAAATTAAGTTTTCTCTTGTCGATATCTTGGGCTTTCACTTTCCCTTTTTATATCATGCCATCTCTATCAAATTTTTACTCTACCTTCTTCATTTTGAAAATTTCTTAAGTGCCACCCATTTTTAGGTCTCAAGACTTTGGCTTTCTCTTTTTGTTATTATTACTACTTGTATTATTTACCCCTCAAAACCCCAATGTTTAAAAACTTCTCCCTAAGAATCACCAAATTCTAGAACCTTTTGAGCTTTAGTAATTTAGTTTTCACTTCCTCCATTCCCATCTTCAATATTGTCTTCTCCCATCTCCTTGATTTCTAATGCCTGATCCTAACAAGATTAAAATTATCTAAGGATTTTGAAGATGAATGGTTAAACATTCACCATGATACTTACCCATAAGGAAAATATTAATGTGCATCCTCAACTTGCAACCTCTGTTGATTTCCCATTACTAGTTCTTATAAGGCTTTCTTTTGTTGATCTTGTCCAGAAGAGCCTTTACTTTTAAACTTACCTTTATAGTAAGAGTTAAGGGGAAAATATGGCCTCGATCATTCCCAATTATCTATTTTTATTTCTAACTTAAACTTTGTCCCATTCATGGTTTGAATTTTTGCTTAATCCTTAATATATTTGTAAGCGGTAAGGTGAATTCTCATAGCTTAACTCATGTGTTAGTAATAACTGAGAGAGGGGGTGAATCAGTGGCCTCAAAAATTAATCCTTAAATCAAACCTTCAAACTTATTACCACTTTTAAGCCTCTAGTTATCTTTAGTCCTGTAAGATGAATGCCTTGGAATACTTATAACAAATTACTACTTATCAGAATGCTTTGTAAAACCTTCTTCTGGATGTTTACTGATAAGAAACCTTTCTATTTACCGAAATATAGTAAATAACAAGTGTATACCGATCAATCTAGATTTACTTAAGTGAAATGCAAAAGAATAAAGTAATGAATCATAGACGCATTAACACATGGATTTTTAACGTGGAAACCCTGTTAAGGGAAAAAACACTGGGATCGGTACCCCAAATTTTCACTCTTCTAAAGTGAGCTTGGTTAAGAGCCAACCCTATTAAAGGTTACAAACACACTGTTAGGTGTGACCTTGTTAAAGGATTTTAAAGAATATTTTGTCACTTAGTATCTGGCATCTAATGCTACCATCCTTGATCAAACACTCACTTGGACTGTCAATAGGTATTCGGCATATGCAATGCTACTTTGTATGATCAAAATTTTTGATACTCCTTGGGATGTATCTCATTTACAAAAGAATTTTAAGTCCTGCTCGGTTAAGAGACTTGATGCTTCAATGGTTAAAATGAAATAGTAAATTGATCTGTTCACATATACAAATTGAATTGCAGTTTTTTAGATCTATTTTAATTGCATTACCTCTCTGATCAATATTATCAATTCAATACCTTTGCTTCACATTGTTCTGCTCACTGATGTTGTATCTCTATTCATCGGTTACCAAAGACTTTAGCTCTTTCCTTAGTTTGATTGATCAAGTCTGAATGAAGACTTTCTTCTCCTTTAAAATATTTTCAGCATCTATTCTCTTGTCAGTCCCCTTCACCGCCTTCATAATGAATTAGGTTGTCTCTTTATAGACATGATATCACTGTTTTTTGGCTTTCTTGATCTTGGCGTGATTCACAATTCTTGCCAATTAGATTTAAAGAAAAACTCTGGTTTTATCTCGTAGAGATCTTCTTGACAACTGGACAAAGGAGCTTTAAATCCTTTAATTATCCCCGAATTTATCTTCTCATTTAAAACAATGATAAGTATCATTTAAGTCTATTTTTAGCTCTTGATAGCTAAGCATTTTGTCATTTTTGAACTCTCTATTATATCTGTCAATACTTCAAGGTTAGTCATTGGTGATAACTGACTGATCCATCAGGGTGACTTCAGTTGTCTTCAAGATCTTTGTCCATCAGGAAACACTATAATTCTATCCATCGGGTTACTCTGTGCTTTGCTCATCGGGCAACACTATGACTTTTCTCGTCGGGCAACACTGTGACTTTGCTCGTCGATAATGTTGTGCATTTTCTCGTCGGGTAACACTGTGAATTTTCTCTTTTACTCTCACCGTTGGTGTGCACTCTGTTGGTGTGTATAGTCACTTTGTGAATACTTGACTTATATGAATTACTGATAGCATAGCCTTTGATTCATTGGTTCTTTGAATTCTTTAGCAATACGTCCATGACCATACAAATTATATCAAGTTGACATCAATGACAATACAATACATTAATTGATTTAATGTCATGCATTAACTTTCTTATGTCTTTTTCATCATCAAATTAACATCTTCAAACATTCAATCAGTTATAGTTCATTATCCTAGTCCATTTCCCCCTGTCTTCTCACCATTTCTTCTTATTCTCCCACAACCTTCAAACTCTCTTCTATTTCCCAATTTCAGAAATCAATGTATTGGATATCAAACTTTGATGCTCAATAAGTATGATCTCCTCAATGTTTTGAATTTTGGTTAATTTTGTGTCTAACGTGAAGGGAGACCCAAGCCAAATACTGTATTAATGACAAGGTACAAGACATGTTTTCAAATATGGAAATTCCATTAAAGACCAACAACTTGTCTAGCCACCTATTTTAGTCATTGGGAATTGAAACAAAGATATTAAATGCTCTTGGCATGACTTTTGGGGATGAAATAGACTCCCATCCTTTAATTATTGCTTAGAAAAATTCTTTCATTTGATGCCCACCATCAAATCATACATTTTGTGGGGGATCATATTCACTCATGTAGCCAAACATAGAAACCATAAATTCTAATACATGATTGAGTTTTAGGCACATCCCACCATTAATCTTTGGATAATAAAACTAGATTTGAATATTGCACATGTTTACATTTCATTGGTTATCCATAAATTTAGTATTTATTGCCTATTCAACTCATTTGGGTGCCAACAAGAAGTTGAGTCCACTTTTTGGCAAAAAGTGGAACTATTTTTCCTATTTTTTCAAATTCGTTCAATTTGACCTAAAGATTTGAGGTACTTAGACATGGAATCTTCCAAAATGACACTAATATAAAGTTTTAGGATTCAAAGTATAATTTCCAAATATGTGATTTTTTAAAATGCCCAGATGATAAATTTCAAATTTTAATAGGGATTACTAAAACCCTCATTTTAAAAGTCACTCTTTTAGGACTATACCATACGTGTGTACGACAAGTGAAATCATACTCAAATGAAACTATTTATCTAAACCCTTTTGAGAAATGGTAAGTAACACATTTAATATTGATGAGAATATTTTCTCATATTTTTATGTTAAATATCTTTTTTTATTATTTATATATTGGGCTGAATCATTGTTTATAAAACCTCTTGTGTACGACAAGCATAATTTTCCGTAAACATATGATTTTTTAATAAATAAAAAATTTAAAGTGTGTAGAACTATGTGTAGTTTGATGTCATATTATTTATTTTTCAATAAAATTTAAAATAAAAAAGTTATTAAAATTACAAAAAGCTTGTATTCTCTTTTCTATAGACCTATTTTAGAACAAAATGATTGAAAAAATAGAAATATTAATCAAATTTAAAAAACATTACATATTATGAATCTTCATTGCCTGATCTATACTGGATTTTTTTTTCGTCAAAAAATTCCTCAGAAAACCCAATCCAATTTGTGGCCAAAGTGAGTTTCATGTCTGCATATGGACATGGCCTTCAACATTGAGGTCAAACCTGATCCAAAGCCAAGGATCGGTTGACCAAGACTTTTCCAAAGCTAAACCCGAACCACTTTTGGAGGAGAAAATCTTGATTTTAGAAAATGGGGTCATATTATAAAATGGGGTGACATTTTAAAAATGAAACGTCACCCCGTTTCATTTCATAGCCGTTGGAAATTAGTTTAAAACAAAATGAGGTGACATTATGAAGTAGGGTAACATTTTATTTCTGAAATGTCACCATGTTTCATATTTGACCATTTTTAAAATATGTTGTGTTTTTACTACATTAGCAATCTTGTACTTGAAGTACAGTCGATAGAGATCGATTCTGTAGGTTTTGGAGAGTTTTTGCATTGCTTATTGACTATTCTATTCTCCATTTGAAGACATCAATGATTGGGAGCATATTGAACAATTTTTGCAAGTTAGAACTATTGAAGACACTTGTGTGATTGATTTCAATTATTAATCATGGGATGTAAACAACGTCAAAAGAAGAAACAAAGGAGGGTTATGACTGATGAAGAAATTCAAGTGGAGAAGGAGAAAGAGGCTAAAATTCAAAGAGATAGAAGAATGAGGATGTGCGAGATGAATAGTAATGAAGCTTCAGGATCCACAATAATAGAAGAGTCAAACATTAAAGATATAATGGGAGATACAATGGATGCAGAAGATGCAAACATGAAAGAGGTGAATGCAAGCATGTCGTTGAATGCACCTTGTAGTGATGTTCCAAGTACGTCTTTGACTTCACCTTTGAATGATACTCGACCTACGTAATAGATGATAATATTTATAGAGACTTATTACTTCCATATTCTAGAGATGAAATTGAATCAATGAGGACTAATTTTGTTTTTCAACTTAGAGATTTTGAAAATGCAAACCCCCCTATTGTTGTTGAAAATGAAGAGCCTTTTGTTGTTGCAAACAAAAAAATCCCTAATATTGTTGAAAATCAAAATCATTTTGTTGATGCAAATGAAAATCCTCCTAATGTTCATGCAAATGAAAATCCTCCTGATGCCATTGAAAATGAAAATCCTCCTAATTTTGATGCAAAGAGAAATGAAATTCCTTTCCTAAATGAAAATAAAAAATACTTTTTACATATTGAAAGTAATATTTTGAATGGTATTTCTAGTAAGCTTTCTTCGAGGTAGATCCAAATATGCTAATAAAATATACAAAGAATTTTTTTATCAGAAAAAATTAACATTTCAATGTCAACTTGTGATTCAATTGACGAGAATGTGGAAAATGAGAAAAGTAATGAAAAGACTAGGCATTAAAGTGAAAGAAAATATGAAAGATTCATGTATTAAACATGCTATATCTACTATTTCTAGTGCCATTAAATCTATTGGAAAAATGAGTCGATCAAAATATAGCAATGCAACATGATGAGTCATAACAACTGCTATAGTAAATAAAAACACTTTGGATAAAAAAATGGTTAAAACTACTAGTGGAATTTTAAACATGCATCCTAAAACATTGGTAAGAGAAGCAAGGAGAAGATCAAGTATTGAAAATGATCCAATTAACCAATGTTGGAGTTTTAGTTGTAGACTCCCACGATCTGACATGAAATTGAGTCCTGAAATCAAATCATTTCTTGAAAAGTAGTGGCATGATAATATAAGGGTTTCATCTAATGTGAGAGATGTTTTGAAATTAAGAGTGGGGCGTAAATTTTTTATCCTCATCAAAAACGCATATTAGACACAACACAAACTGAATTTTATAAGAAATTTTTAGATGGGGTTGTGTTACCTTGGAAAATTACTCTTAGTCAAAGATCGTTTGAAAAATGCAAGCCTTGGCATGTGAAAATCAATAAGCAACAAATATCTTGTTGTTGCAAAACACATGTTCAATTTCGTTGTCACTATGATGTTTTTCGATATATATAGTGTAGTTTACATGCTAACAAGATTACGGAGAATTGTGACATTAATATACCACCTGAGACAATCAAGGATTTTGTAGAAAGTTTGTTTTGCTTAAGATCAAATGGGGAAATATTTTTCTTAAGTTCATGTATTTCTGGACAATGCACTAGTTGTGGAAATTTGTCATTAATAGGATATTGCATGCATGAAATTAGTGAAAATGATTTCGGACAACAATTAGTGGATGTTAAAAGATTTAAGAATATTGAGTATCCTCTAAAAGATGGAAAAATTGGAAAGAGATGTGCATTAATCATAGAAAAACTTACTGTACATGCATTCATTTTAGAATTCAAGAGTAAGATTCTTCCAAAATACGTGAAACGCTCTCAATATGCTAGATGGCTTGATGGTAAATTCTCCACACATAGAAATACATTTCCAATTGGTACTATACTATCAGTGGTCGACTTTGCATAAAATTATACTCTTTCTCCACAAGAGGAAACTCAAGAACAATACTACAATTCAATGCAAGTGTCTATGTTTATTCATATTATTTATAGATATGCACATGATAGTACAGAGGATGATAAAAGAATCATGAGGGAGTATAATTTATATTTAAGTGATAATTAGATGCACTCACCAGAGTTTGTTCAACAATTTGTGACAAAGTTTATATTAATTTAGGAGAATGAGAAATCCACATGAGAGAACATCTCATATGGTCTGATAATTGTACGGGTCAATTTAAGAATGCTCGAATGTTTTATTGGCTTAGTAGGGCTCACAAGGAAACCAATATACCACATATGTGGTGTTTTTTTGAAGTTGGACATGGTAAAGGAGAACATGATGGAGCTGGTGCATGTGTGAAGAGAATTTTGGCTAAAGAGCAATTAAGATTTGAGGATGTAACTAAATTTAAAGATGCACATGCTATTGTGGTTTGGTGCAATTCAAGATTATCTGTAGCATCAAATGAGAACCGTACAATTAAATGATATTTTTCATTAATTGAAGAAAATGACATTCCACATAGACTTGACTTTCGGACAATTAGTGGATCATCATCATGGCATTCATTTAAAAGTTCAGATGCAAGCACATGGACTTTGTGGACAAGGGAGCTTGCATGTTTTTGTCAATTTTGTATTTCAGGTGATTGGAATTCTTGGGAGAATAAAGAATGGGTTGAAGAGTGGAAGAAAAGATCGCTAACACTTGATCAAACATATGACAAAAAATGAAACAACACTTGAAGACAATGATTAGATATTTGCATCAGAGGATTGCGAATCTTTCAGATCTTGTACAAGAAGGTAATTGTATTTTCTATATCAATTTATATTTGAATTCAAATATTCGTATAAGTTTTTTTTTGCAATTAAAATATATAGTAATTTAATTATTGTAAATTTATATTTCAATTTGCAGGACATTTGTATGTTGTTGTTGCACCTGAGAAAAATGAAGAGGAAACAAAGTATTGGTTAGATAGATGCGTTGAGACCAAACATAAGTTAGTACAACCTCGAGAAGATGATGATGGTTCTCATTATCCTACAGGTTTAGTGGTGGTTTTCGGCACCTAGTTACAAAATTACCTAATAAGGAAGAATGGTTTGCCTACATTCAAAGACTATGAAAAACATAAGAAGATTATACACTACTCGCATCTTCTTTTGGCAACTAATATAAAGCTATTGAGATATCATGGGAGACCATTTAAGAAAGATTTGTGGTCAATTTCTATGGAAGAACATGATATGATTATAGATGCACTGTAAAAAAGAGAGGATTCAGATGGTAAAATGGAATAAGTATATACAGGTATTTAGATATATGCGTACTTTTAGAATTTTTGATAACTTTATATATAATTTATTTCATTTTTAACATCATCTTAACATGCCATGATCTTATCATGTATGCATTGTAGAAAATTGAGGCTTGTGGTACAATGGAATAAGTTTAAACACAAGTAAGTATACATGTGTATATTTAATGTTTTTGATAACTTGACATATATTTTATTTATTTAAATACTTGCATTGTCATACCCATAAGGCATCCCCTTAAGACATCCCCTTAAGACAACCCATTTTTTTTTCCCCTTAAGATATCCCCTTAAGACTTCCCCTTAAGACATCTCCTTAAGACGTCCACTTAAGTCAACCCAATTTTTGTAGCCCTTAAGATATCCCCTTAAGATATCTCCTTAAGAATTCCCCTTAAGATGTCCCCTTAAGACGTCCCCTTCAGTCAACCTAATTTTTTGCCCCTTAAGATATCCCCTTAGCATATGTCATTAAGATATCCCCTTAAGATATCTCCTTAAGCTATCCCCTTAAGACTTCCCCTTAAAACATCCCCTTAAGATGTCCCCTAAAGAACCCCTTGTTTTACAACATATATTTTTTTATAAATGTACAGGTTTAACATTTCATTGAAGGAAAAATTAAAAATTTATTTCACTAATCTCTTGATTACTTCACTAATCAACACCAATACTATAAAAAAATATTTTAAATATTTTAATACAATTTATATAAAATTGAGAAGAACAATTTAAAATTACCATCTGCGCATCCATTTCTTGCCTTGGTCCCTCTTGGGACTCAATCTGTGTGGTATCACCAGCAACGACCTACAAATACAAAGATTCATAAATTTAGTTGTGTAGGAAATTGCACTAATTTTTAGTAAGGGGTTAAATTGTGCTTTAATACATGTAAAGTCATTGATAAATTTTGAATTTAAATATTACAAAATATTAATGATAGTAAATTACCTCTTGTGGCTCGGCATCCAGTACAAAGGACAGTGGTGGACCACTGGGCATAGTGTGTCTCAGTGGATCATGACCCCCTATTTTACGACACATATTTTTTAGAAATGTATGGGTTTAACACTTAATTGAATTTTTAACTAAAAATTAACTTCACTAATCTCTTGATTTCTCTAATTATACCCCATGAGATGTGCCAACATGTGTCAAGGAAAATATTATCCCATCTAGTCCTGAGCTTGATGGCTCTCCACCCATAGTCTGTTCACAAGCACATATATACATGTATTTTTAACAAATTAAATTCATATTGCACATGATATAAAAAAAAAAGTGTACATGTGTTCAAATTAAATTAAAAAGAAATATAGGTGAGAATCTATTTGTACCTGTGGATCCTAGTGATTAAGAGGATGGTCTCTAGCTATGAGCATGTCCACATATGATCAAGACTGATGTGATGCTCAATGTGCTAAAGAAGTAGCCTCGTCCTCCCGAGGCATAGGACCATAACACATCTCATTGCAATTTGTGCAGAGATGAGACTCTGCTGTAGGACTTGCAATGTGTGTGGACTTCTCCTTCAGGCTGGTAGTCAACTGGCTCAATGATCCAAGCGCTGAGACCATGGACTGATGATAAAAAGGAATAGTTAATATAGGGGCGGGAGGATCCAAGAGAGGTGCGGGTGGCACAGGTCTCCTAGGGTCAATCCTCACCCATTACCTATTTTGAGGCATGCCAAGACCAACCCCCTAGAAATATCTAATATCAAAGTAGTTGGGTTTTGTACCCAACACAAACTCAACATATACTTTTTTCAAAAAATAGAAGAGCACTTCTTGGTTTGCATGGGGGGTGATCAAAACACATCCACCAATGATTCCGAAAATTGTTGACCATTCCATCATGTCTACACGACCTGATGTATATGCATTTTTTTTTATTATGGATGGGATTATTTGTTTTTGGGTCTATGAAATAAGGAGCAATTGTGTCCTTTGTTATTTTTAACTCATTAAGTTGTTGGTAGGAGAGGCCATTAGCATGATTTGCCTCACCTCCTCTCTCCAATCATTATGGACATTAAGATCCACATCAATGGATCTCACAGAATCTATAATGCTTTGTATTGTAGCAATGTATCGGTGCACATGTGGGGGAACAAATGGTTGGTTTCGGAGACAATCAATGTGTCCAACAGTAGAATTAACATTCTCATCAACTAAATCTTTGAAGCATTCTAAATCATTGGGATTGGGCTGTGGTGGAGGTGGAGGAGGAGGTGGGGTTGGGGTTGGGGAAGAGGTGGAGGATCTGGACCATGATTAATCAAATCATCGATATTAAATTCATCCATGATGATGTGCACAAAATATACCCTACACATATAATTGAAATAATTACATACATATATGATAATAATTACATACATTAAAACCATCTAAACAATGCATTCATCTAAAAATCCACACATAAAAAGCTATGAAACATCGAACATGCATCCATCTGCATCATGTATATCTAGTACATTTGCATAAATTAGTGTCATTACATTAATAATTAACATCATTGCATGTTAATACATGATAATAGTTACATACATTAAACCCATCTAAACAATGCATCCATCTAAACATCCATACATAAATATCTAAGAAACATCGCACATGCATCCATCTACATCATGTATATCTAGTACATTTGCATAAATTATGAGGCCATTACATTAATAATTAAAATCATTGCATTTTAATGCATGATAATAGTTACATACATTAACCATCTAAAAAATGCATCCATCTAAACATCCATACATAAATAAACATCCATACATTAACCATCTAAACAATGGATCCATCTAAACATTCATACATAAACATCTAAGAAACATCACACATGCATCAATCTACATCATGTATATCTAGTAAATTTGCATAAATTAGGGCTATTATATTAATAATTAAGATCATTGCATTTTAATGCATGATAATAATTACATACATTAACCATCTAAATAATGCATCCCTCTAAACATCCATACATAAACATCTAAGATACATCGCACATGCATCCATCTACATCATGTATATCTAGTACATTTGCATAAATTAGGGCCATTACATTAATGATGCTAAGTGGTCAGAAATAGGTCTTACGGGTGGTAGGACCAATTCATAAGACTAAGGGGTCATAATAGGAGATAAGGGGTATGAATTGATCTTAAGGGGTCATAATAGCTCCTATGATACCTTTGGGTTCCTTATGCTTCCTAGGGGGTCTTAAGGGGTGGGAGGACCCATGCATAGGTACTAAGGGGTGATAATGGTTAATACGACCCATTAAGATACATAATAGAGCCTAAGGGGTACAAATTGATCCTAAGTGGCCATAAATAGGTCGTAGAAAAATTTAGGGTTTGTAATAGGTTGTGGGGATGACTAGTTAATGTTAAGGGGTCTTAATGGGTATTGTAAGAAACTTTTAGTCCTTAATGGTGGGTCTTATGATCCCTTATGGTACGTAATAGGTCCTAAGGGATTTTAATGTGTCTAAAGGGGTCTTAGGGGTGGTAGGACCCATTCATAAGACTAAGCGGTCATAAAAGGAGCTAAGGGGTGTGAATTGATCCTAAGGGGTCATAATAGCTCCTATGACACCTTTGGGTTCTTTATGCTTCCTAGGGGGTCTTAAGGGGTGGGAGGACCCATGCATTGGTATTAAGGGGTCATAATGGATCATACGACCCATTAAGACCCATTAAGATACATAATAGGGCCTAAGGGGTACAAATTGATCCTAAGTGGTTATAAATAGGTCGTAGAAACCCTTGGGGTTTGTAATAGGTTGTGGGGCTCACTAGTTAATGTTAAGGGGTCTTAATGGGTATTTTAAGAAACTTGTAGTCCTTAATGGTGGGTCTTTATGACCCCTTATGGTACGTAATAGGTCCTAAGGGATTTTAATGCGTCTGAAGGGGTCTTAGGGGTGGTAGGACCCATTCATAAGACTAAGGGGTCATAATAGGAGCTAAGGGGTGTGAATTGATCCTAAGGGGTCATAATAGATCCTATGATACCTTTGGGTTCTTTATGCTTCCTATGGGATCTAAATGGGTGGAAGGACCCATTCATAGGTACTAAGGGGTCATAATGGATCATACGACCCATTAAGATACATAATAGAGCCTAAGGAGTATAAATTGATCCTAAGTGGTCATAAATAGGTCATAGAAACCCTTAGGGTTTGTAATAGGTTGTGGGGCAGACTAGTTAGTGTTAAGGGGTCATAAAGAAACTTTTAGTCATTAATGGGTCTTATGACCCCTTATGGTACGTAATAGGTCCTAAGGGCTTATAATGCAGTCAAAGTGGTCTTAAGGGGTTGTAGGACCCATTCATAAGTACTAAGGGGCCATAATAGATCTTGTGACCCCTTAAGACTCGTTAATATACATACTAGGACTACAGTCTAGAGTCTCTAGGATGTAAATATTTTGTCTTAAGATCTAGTGGAACTGGTTTAATGTAGATAACCTAATGTTTCTATAAAATGTCTTACTTAGGGTTTCTATTATGTGTTAAAAATTTAAGATTACAATTACAAGTTATGAGTTTCAGGTATGTGGTGTGGGTTTCTCATTTATTTTAATTTTCTATTGTACATGTGTGGTTTATACATTTTCAGATAAAAATATAAACAAAATTATATCTATATATACTAAATACAAGAAAAAATTAAATACATATATTAAACTAAATTTAACATTTATGTACAATAACTTACTAAATAAATTTGACATATATTCTTTTTTAATAATAAAAATAACAATAAATACTATTAAAAACAACACAAACAATAATTAAACTGAATATATTTTTAAAAATACCTACGTGGAGGTGTTGTAGGTGGCAAGCAAAGATGTGCAAGTGGAGTAGACAACAAATGAAGAGGTGTAGCTCTGAAGGAAAAAAAAAAACAACAAATTATATTAGAAAAATAGTTAAAAATAGTAAATAATACTCAAAATTGAAAAAAATGACAATAAGAGTAAAAAAATGTTGAAAATGTCATTACCGGGGGGGATTTTTCCTAAAACAGAATGGGGTAGAGCATAAAAGTAGGATCGTGCTAGCTAAAAATGACAATAATTGCCAAAAAAAAAATTATAGTTTTCAAAACGGGGTCACGTTTGAAACGTCACCCCGTTCTGAAATGGGGTAGCATTTCAAACATCACCCCATTTTGATTGGGACCTTGTTTAGCCTCGGGACCCCATCTCCTACGGGGTGATGATTTGAATTTAGGCTCGGGATCTCAAAGTGGAACTTCACCCCGCTTTTTGAAAATGTCACCCTGTTTCTTGAATGTCGATTTCTCAAAAATGACTAAGGTAAAAAGTTCCACCTCAAATGGACTCATCTTCTTGCGCACACCCCTTTATCTTATTTCAGAACAAATAAATGATTAGATAGGATGATAAGGCTTAAGGCTATGACTATTTCCTTATTTATTTTTCGAATCTCATGAGGTTTTCACACTTTTGTCGCTATAACAAAACATATACCCTTGTTTAATGAAACTTGTTATCTTACCTCTTCTCTATATTAGATGGGTTGTGTAAATTTCTTCCCCCGTGATGTTTCAAAGTAATTTTCAATGTTATATATTTCTATATAGTGTTAATCATGTTTCTAGGTGTTGATGTTAATCTTTCCTTCCTTCCAATAGGTTGTCAAATCATAACCTCTATATACACCCTTAAATACTATTAAAATAGAGAACTGTATCACACCTTTGATTGCTTTTATTAATACATTATATTGTTTTACCTTGGAAGAAACGCATTCTAATCTTGGTGCATCACCAACCCTTTATATTTTGTATTTTCTCTCCCTTTCACGAACAAGTAAATAAAATAGGATCAACTAAAGAGTTATTTGTTGTTGGGTTCCATCCATACTAATGAGTCTAGTTTAGAGAGGACACCAATCTTCTTTGGAGACTTCACGTAATTGTATAAAGATCCCACAGCTTGAGGTTATTTCTAATGTGTCTTTTGAATGCTAGACTTGATTCCAATAGAATGCAATTTCATGTAACAATAGTTTCTTCAAAGAAAACATGAACTACTTGGTCCAAATTGGAATTTCTCCTTGAATTAAATGAGTGTCTAGAGTAACTATAGTATCATGTCAAATTCCAATATATTTTTTAACAAGTTTTACTTTAATATTAAGGTTTCACATTCTCTTTGATTTAACCTTCTCTAGTTCGAGTGATAAATGTCATCCAGATAATATTGAGTTAACCTAGACAATTAACATAGAAGAATATATCAAACCCCTAAAATAGAAGCGATGGGTGGGAAGCAGAGTGGTTGCGCGAATAGCAAGACTTGTTTGAATGGTAGGTCTTCCTCTGTGAGCAGGACTGTCTCTGTGGCAGCAGGGGACGATGAGGAGTCTGATGATGATGCTGACGGCGGTGGTATGGTTGGGTTGGTAGTTGTTTTGTAGGTCTAGGTCTTTGTTTTTTTTTATGGAGGAGGTTGTTCTCTTTGTGACTATGGGTCTCTCGAGCTTGTGGTTTTCCTTTTGGTGGGTTTTTGTGGCCTCCATCTCGCCTGTGCATGGTCATTTTCCTGGTCCCTAGTGTTCTTTTTTTGGAGTTTTTGGCCGAGGTTTGTTGTCTGCGTTGGGCACTTCCCTTCTCCCTGTCGTCTTTTTGGCTCTACGTCATTGGTTTCGACATGCAGGTCTTCTGGATTTTGGCCCTACGTCTTTTTGGGCGTTGGTCCGACCCCTCCTTGTCTATTTCATGTTCCTTTGTTTTCTTTTATGGATGGAGGGGTCGTTGTTGTTGTGGCCTATGCCTTGGAGTTGCGGGTGGACTTTGTCAGTGCTCCTCTGTTCGCGTGTGGGTGTGCCCTTCTCTTGGAGCCTCCGTAACTTATTTGGTGTGGCTAGCATTTTTCGGTTCCTGTTGGGCTGGGTGGTTGCTCGGTGCTCCTACGCTTTTTTGGGTTGTGGAGTAGCGCTCGGGGGTTTTTTTTGGTTGCTCAGCGTCATGTTCTCTAGAGTGCCTTAGTTTCTAATGCTAGAGTTTCTGTCGTTGTGAGGGTTCTCTTTTCTATGCAGTTATGTTACTATAAACGAGAAACGAGAAACGAGAAATGTAACAGCAATGATAACACGACGAGATACCTGATATTTATAGGTTGTCTATAAGAAATATATATATATATATATATATATATATATATATATATATATATATATAATTTCAATTTATTTATTATTTGTAAAATAATTTATATTAATAATAATATAACAAATATTAAAATTGAACAATGTGTAAATTAGATTGAACAGTTCAAAATTAATAACAAAAAATGGCGGAAACTTCAAGCAGGAAAATTCTTTCGAATCCCAGACCTGTCAATGGCATTGTTGTTGCTGCAGGTGCAGTACCTGCAAAGGCTTCTCCTCAGGAAGGTAGCTCTGTTGGAGGAATTCCCTAGCAAAATGAGAACAAGGATGAGATTGACCAAATCGGGCTGAAGTCAACAAAAGGAGCTGACTCTGAGAGTACTTTCTGTGAGGGCCCCCCGGATTCTGACGGTCCTCGACAGGCTAAAGAATCTCTCAAAGTAGGAGACCCAGCTCCAAAGGGAAAGTGGTCTGGCCTCTTTGGTATAAAACCAACAAGGAAATCCTCCTTTCCAACGGTCAATGTGGTTTCTAACCCTTCGAAAGGTGAATTTTCTATTTTTATTCCTGATCCCTTGATTGATCACTCCATCTTTGCTATGGAGATGACCCTGATAGGCAAGTTTGCTGGGGGGAGACCTAACATAGAATTTGTCAGGCAGTTTGCGAAGAGAAAATGGTTCCTGACAGGGCAAGTTGATATTGTAGCGATGACCAAAGGCTTCTTTTCCTTTGAGTTCTCTAATATGGAAGATCTCTCAAATATCCTCTGTGTTGGCCCTTGGATGCTGGGTCATTTTTCCCTTGTCCTGCATAAATGGTCCCCAACTCTGGTCCTTAATGACTCGGCTTTCTTTGTCTCGGCTCTAGTCTAGGTCAAATTCCTGGGTCTCCCTCTGGAATATTGGCATGAAGATGTCATGGGAGGACTGGCGAGCTCCTTTGGAGATCTCCTATCAATTGATCCAATGAAAGCGGCAAAAATGAGAAGGGTGTATGCCAGGGTTTGTGTTAACATCCTTCAGATGATGGATATGCCTAATACCATTGTGATTAATTCAAAGCTTAGGTCTTGGTCACAAGAAGTTGAGTTTGAATTCCTCCCCTTTGTTTGTTTTGCTTGTAAGAAATCGTGCCATAGGATGAAAGACTGCCCCCTCAAGAATTAGAAAGTGAAAACCATTCCTCTCAAGGAACCAAGGAAGATCTGGAAGGAGAAAACACTGGTTAACCCTAAAGCTTCCATCTCGACAGACTTAGTTATTTATTCAGGGAATGGTTCAAATTTAATCCTAAATGGATCCCCCCTGGTGGCTACTAAACTAAGGACTACTGAGGAGCTACTCCCGTTGGAAGCAACAGAACCAACAGACTCCTTTGAAGAAGGAGAAATAGTAGGTGACCTAGCAGCTATGGAAACTCTTTGTATTGAGAAACCTACTTCTCCTTTTGGTGTTATCATTGTTATAGGTGTTAAATCTGATGATAGAATCTTAAGCCCCCAAACTCCCCGGATTAATACTAGTTGGTCAGACTCTCTTGAAGAATCTAACCCCTTTCTAGCCTGCCAAGAGGAACTATGGTTTGAGGTAACTCATAGTAAGAAGAGACAAAATAGCCCAAATCTTGGGATGCCCCTAGGAGGTGTTGTTACTAGAGCTATGAGAGTAGATATGGGAACTCCTAAACCTCCTAGGGGAAGACCTAAAAATAGATTCACTCGAGAACAGGAAAGTACATAAAGTATAGAAAATGGGAGACAGAGAACCATTCAGGATTGCTCCCAAAATTTATAAATGAATATTATTTCCTACAACATCAGGGGATTGAATAGCCCCCACAAAAAAGATTTTTTGAGAAATTTAGTTAGGGATCAGAAGCCAGACATCATCCTTATTCAGGAAACTAAAATGGCCAGGGATAAAGTGGAAAAGTTAAAATTGTTTAAAACTGTGGTGTTGTAGGTTGTAGCTCTATGGGAGCCTCTGGAGGTACTGCCTCCTTTTGGAACCTTAATACATTTTAGGGGAAATTATAAAATCAAAAGGTAACATATCTTCTATTTTGTTCAATCATATTCAGGATGGCTTCACTTGGGTTCTATCAAATATTTATGCGCCCAACACTAAAACTGGCAGGGATAGATTTTGGTGCAAATTGGAATCTGAGAGAAGTAACTTTAAGAATAATTATTGGATGGTGGTTAGAGACTTCAATACCCCTCTTACCAATTCTAAAAAACATGGAGGTATCATTTCTCAGATTGATAGTGGGGTGGCTCTGATGGATTTTATTAACAATCAAGCTCTCTTGGACCTTGAACTCAGAGGAAGCAGCTTTACTTGGTCTAATAGAAGAACTAGGGATAACTTGATCCAAGTTTGTCTGGATAGGACCCTTCTTTCTACGGATTGGATTCTCCTCTATGATTGCTCTTTGTCTACTCTTCCCTGGGTAGGTTCAGACCACTCACCTATCTCAATAAAGGTGAATCCTATCTCGGGTAAGAGAAACTATCCCTTCAAGTTTGAGAAAATGTGGATGCAACACCCAAACATTGCAAAAAATATTGCTGGCTGGTGCAACGTCCAAGTGGAAGGTACAACTATGTATATAGTTGTTCAAAAAATCAAAAGAATAAAGAACAAAGTGAAGGTTTGGAACAAAGAAGAGTTTGGTGATATTTTTAAAATTAAAAGCTTGGTCCAAGCTGACCTCCAAGAGATCCAAAAAACTATTGATCTGGAGGGTTTGACTACGGAGAAAAAAATTAAGGAAAGAAAAATTTAAGCTGATTATCATAACATTATTTCTAAGGAGGAGGTGTTTTGGAGACAATGTTCCAGAGCTCTTTGGCTCCGCGCGCGGGATAAGAAAACCCGGTTCTTCCATTTGACTACCCAGAAACATAAGGCTGCCAAAAGGACTAAGCATATAAATGGGCCTCATGGCATACTGAGCAAGGAGGAGGAAATCAAAAAAAGAATTATCTAGATATTTTTCTTCTCTTCTCAAAGCCGACCCTGACCTCTCCGAGGATAATCAACAGCTGCTTCTGGATTTGATTTCGTGTATCATGTCAAGAGAAGATAATAAGATGCTGAGTAAAATTCCATCTACTAAAGAAATCAGGGTTGCGGCTTTCTCCTTTGAAGGAGAAAAATCTCCTGGTCCGGATGGGTTCCCTCCTTTCTTCTTGTAGTCTTTCTGGCACATTGTGGAGAAAGACATATCGGATGCTGTGAAAGAAATCTTTGGTTCTGGTTCCCTCTTGAGGGAAGTTAACTCAAATATTTTTGTCCTTATTCCCAAGAGGCCAGGGGCGGATAATGCTGATAGCTTTAGACCTATGAGCTTGTGTAACACATTCTATAAGGTCATCTCCAAGGTCCTCACAACTCGTATTCTGAAGATTCTTCTGGATATTATCTCCCCCCAGAAAAATGGTTTTGTCCAGGGTCGTCAAATTCTGGATTCAATTATATCTGTTCATGACAACATTCACCCTCTAGAGGTCTCGAAAAAGGATTGTTTCCTAATGAAGGTCGACCTCTCAAAGGCCTATGATAGAGTGGATTGGAAATTCATTTGCAAAGTTTGAACTGCCTTTGGCTTCTCTTTGAAAGTGGTTGGCCTTATTCAACAACTCATTGCCTCTCCTTCTATTTCAGTACTGGGGAATGGTCTAGCTTCTAATCTATTTTTTCCTTCTAGAGGGCTCTGCTAAGGGGACCCCATTTCCCTATCCTCTTTGCCATCATGGCTGAAAGCCTGGGGTGAATGTTCTCTAAAGGGGTCCCTTAGGGTTCGATTCAGGGGCTTCTCCCTTCATCCTCTTGTCCCCCTAGCTCCCATGAGCAGTTTGTGGATGATACACTGCTTATGGGATCCTCCTCTATTAAAGAAGCTAAAGGAATCAAGAAGGTTCTAGATACCTATTCCTTGGCTACTAGTCAACTTATAAATTGGGACAAAAGCTCCCTCTTTTTTGTCAACAACCCTCTTGAACATCAACAGAGAATGGTGACTATCCTTGGTTGTACTATTGCAAATTTCCTCTCTAACTATTTGGGTCTCCCGATGGGTCTGAAACCTCCAAATTCTTTCTGGAATGCAATTGTGGATAAGTTCAACAAAAAACTTGCTGGGTGGAAAGGTACCCTCCTCAGCAATGCTAGGAAAATACTTCTGCTCAAGAGTTCCCTCCAAAATCTCCCTGTTTATGCATTGAGCCTCTTCAAAATCTTGTCTAAGATTGCTGATATTATTGAGAAGAGCCAGAAAAGATTCTTGTGGTCAGGCACTGAAGAGAAAAATAGAATCCACGTTGTGGCTTGGGAGAAAGTGTGCAAGCCTATTAAACATGGGGGCCTTAGAATCAGAAAAATTAAGGACATTAATATAGCTCTCCTAGCTAAGCAGTGGTGGAGAACTTTTGGAGAAGAAAAAGGCTGGGATAAAATCCTTAAGTCTAAATATCTGTTTGCCACTCCCTCTATTGAATCTTTCCTATCCTCTCCTCTCTCAGCTCAGGGATCTGTGATTTGGAACAACATCTTTTGAGCTAGACCTCTTGCAACTAAAGGAGCTCACTGGAAAGTGGGCAATGAGCAGAAAATAAATTTTTGCGAGGGTCCTTGGTTTATGGATAAACCTCTCATCTAGTACCCCATAATGGTTCATTTTGCAGAGATTTGCACTCTCAGAGTTGGGTGTAAAGTTGCAGATTACTGGAAAGATAAAAAATGGGTCAATCTAAGTGACATAGACCCTCTTTTGAATTATATTAACCTGGATCTTGCCCCCTAGTTTATTAGAGCTAATTGTGAAGATGAAATTGTTTGGGCCCCTAATTCAAATGGTAAATTCTTAGTGGCCTCTAAGTATTCGATGATATCCCCCTTGGCAAGGAGCCCAACTGGGCTAAGGTTTGGTATCGTTCCTTGATCCCTAAAATTAACTTTTTTTCTGGCTTTTTATATAGGACAGAATCCTTACTACAGAGAATCTAACTAAAAGAGGTTGGATGATCCCCAATAGATGCTACCTTTGTATGAAATATGTTGAGTCATCATCTCACCTCCTTCTTCATTGTTAGTTCTCTAAGGATATCTGGAGGGTTGTGTTGGAGCATTGGAAAGTAAGCTCGGTGTTCCCTAATACAGTTAAAGATTTCCTGGACCAAGGGAGATCCCTCATCCCTCACCAATTGGGAAAACTTGTTTGGAATTTTACTGCCCCTCATGTCATATGGAGGACTTGGAAAGAAAGAAATGATAGGATTTTCAAAAACATTACCTCCACTCCCTACTTGATCGGATCCAAAATAACTAGAAGCATAATTGAAAATGCTAAAATTGTTTGTGATCTAAAACCAAAATTATTGGAAGGGAACCTTGATATGGATGTTATTAAGCACTAGAACTTTGATTCTAACCTTTAGCCCCCTCCTTCTTCTCGTGACTCTTCTGTCTGGAGCTCCCTTCCGCGAGGATGGCACAAAGTGAAATACGATGGTGCGGCTAAAGGAAATCCTAGCATTGCTGGATGTGGGTGTATTGTTAGAAATGTTTAAGGTAGATGTGTTGCTACTTCTTCTATCCCTATTGGATTTCAAACTAGTCATGTGACTGAAGCTATGGCGGCCCTCTATGCTTGAAAATTAGCAAAATGACATAATTGCTTAAAACTATCATTAGAAGGGGACTCTATGAACACAATTAATTGTATTAATGGAATTCATCCTCCCTCTTGGAATACGGGTCACATCATTGATCAGATAAAAAATCTTTTAGCTGGTTTTGAGGTCACTCACGTCAGTCACGCCTTGAGAGAGTTGAACTGTGTGGCAGACAGCCTAGTGAATGAGGGTGTTTTAAGTGTTAATGTCAGAAATTGGCAAGGTAACCAAGGATTAAAAAGTGATATCCTAAATCTGCTAAGGTATGATTAAATCCACCATAAACTCAGAAATATTACTTACGATGATGACAACAAAGGATAGTAATCAGAGTTGCCAAAAATTTGAGCCTCGTACGCATGACAAAAATTGCAAGAACTATAACTTTTATGGGATAGATGTTATTATTTCTTTGTAAAGGTGACATTTCCCCATTATTCGCTCACACAGCTCTCATCACACTCATTCTGTGCAATTTTTTGATTTTTGGTTTACTGTTAAAATGGGAGGCAAGTTGAAACGGGAAGAACCCTCTATCTACAAATGGAAAAAAGAGGCCGAGGTCTGGAAGAGACTCAAGGAAGGTGGGGTCATGGATTATATGGAGAGACTCCATGGTTATGACAAGGATATCTCTAAGGAGTTTGCGGACAACTGAGACAATGGCAAGGTGACTATTTGTGGTAAGTCCTTCTACGTTTCTGAGAAAATCATTTCTAAAATCACGGGTCTGAAAATGTTTGGTTTGAAATATTATAGAAGTGGGGTTATGGCTAAAAATGCTACTAGAATGTACCCTAAGGCCTAGGAGAAAAGAGATTTACTTGTCAAAAAAAAGGGAGATTATGTCTTGCATTGTCATATGAAGCTCTTTTGGGCTAAAATGGTTAAAGCTATCATCCAGTACTTTACCCTTGAGGGTTGGTACACTAGGGTTTACAATTTCCATTTCATGCTGGCTAACCATTTTTGCTACAATAGGAAAATCTCTTTTTCCTATTTTCTTCTCAAATCTTTGGGTAATAGCATTATGGAAAATAGAAAGAATGCCAAGAATCCTATTCTCCATGATGAGATTGTTCTGTTGATCTATGAGTATGCAAAATTTAAGTTGCAGGATAACACCCAAGTCGAAGGCTCGAACAGGGGAAAGAAGGGAAAAAGACCTATGGCGAATGAGAGTAACACTCTAGGCAAAAAGAGAAAGGATAAAGCAAGGAATGTTGGGGTTGACCCTACTAAGATCCTCATGGAGGAGGATGGAATGAACACAGACAATGAATCAGAGGCTAAGGGGAAGGTATATAGAGGAGATAAGGGTGAGGCGGCTAAGTTCCTCTTAGAGGAAACATGTATGGAAACAGGGTATGATGCTGAATCTCTTGAGCAGGAAATTACTAGCTCCTTTGAGGAGATGGATAGCGACAGCAAAGGCAATTTTGAGGACATGGAAACAGAAGGATAGGAAGGCAAAAAAATTTTGGAGCAGCCTAGAACCCAAGGTGAGGTGCGTACTAAAACCTCTGAGAAGAAGAATAGCGAGTTGGGCCTAAAAAATAAAGAGAAGGCAAACCTTGACATCACTCCTATTCTTGTGAATTATGTTGAGTCTCAGTCTAACAAGGGTAAGATTTCCAGGGATACCTTTGAAAAATTAGAGGGTAATAAAATGGAAGGGAAAAACAAAAAAGATAATGAGAAAGCTGGTGGCAGCCATGAAAATGAGACAGAGAAAAGCCGAGAACCTACAAGGTTTATGTAGGTTGTTAAAGAGTGGGCTGAGATGGATTATCAGCTGAACTCTTGGCTTCTTGATGAAATAAGAGACATAAATGGTAGGTACGATGATCTCTAGGATAGAGTGAATAAGATTGCTATCTTGATTGCAGAACCAGTGAATAAGGCTACCAAGAACAATGAAACCCAAGAGGAAGAAATGGATAAAAGACTGTTGGAGAAGCTTGAACTTAGAATTAATGCAGTGGTTAATTTATGCCAGCATACAACTGAAAGTTGCATTTAGAGTATTGAAGGTACTCTCAGTCGTATGATGAAAAACAACTATGAAGGCATGAAAGGTGACTGATAGCAACTTAAGGGCACTTCTCTCAGTGTTGGATGGGAACACTGCTCCCATCATAGTGGATGATGATACTTCTATTGACACAAACATTGCTGGCCCAGGGACTCGTACCAGGGCAAGTGCAAAAAAGATGAAATCGGGTAGTACAATGGAAATAAAAGATCTCAGAGAGGCTACTGAAAAGTATAAAAATGTGATGGTTGACTCTGCTGAGATTATGGAAAAACATAATCAAGTGTGTTTTGTGGATGGTTTTCTTTTTGTGTGGGTTTCATCTTTTGGCTGGTTGTAAATACTGGAGGGTTCTTAATGTTTCTACTTTTTACCCCCAGCTATTGCTCTTTGCTGTATATTTCTCTTTTAATAGTGTTTTTTCCTGATTATCTTTAGCTTCTTTTGTACAGGGTTATTGTTCCCTTCAAAAACTATTTTAACCTCAATCAAAAACAAATATTAAAATTTAAAAGTATAATTTTTTATTTTCAAATTATTTATATAAAATTTCTCACATAAAATAGAATATTAGTTTAATATATAATTATAAATATACTATTATTGAAAAACTATAAATGAAAATATGTATTCGATCACCCAAGTATACCAAATACTACTATTGAAAAAGAACAATCTCTTATATCCATAAATTAATATTAAATCGAGTGTAAAATTTATTAACTCAAACTTGAAATATATTGGCATTAAGATCCACTACCAGAAGTTGGAGTAAAGATTTAAAATTTTGATTTTTGTTCAGACTTCAAGTTATTCCAACTGATTTACATACGACATTTTATTTGAATTGAAACTTCAATTACATGACAATTATGAAAATAAAGCAATTGAAAATGGAGATTACGGCTCAGAAATGGTTGTTCACGACGGGAAACCCATTTTGGCAATTGAAACATGAAACAAAGGTCTATCGTCGTGCCTATGGAAACAGAGCTACAGAGGGGCTTCTGTGTTTAGCTTTGTGGGTATTTTTTTCTCTTGACCCATTTGTTGTGTTTTGGGGTTTTCTTGTCTATTAGTGTGGAGCATTGTCCTTTGTGATTTCCAAGTGGACACTGGAAGTTTTCAAGGGTCCTGTTTATCTGTTTGTTGTTTTTGGTTGAGGGTTTGCGGGGTTTTGGTTGTGACAGACTCTTTTGTTGCCCTGCTTCTTCTAGTTTTATTTCTTATGTAGTTGTTTGTTGCTTGGATCTAGCTCAAGCTCTGTGTTGTTCGTATTGAGGTAGAAATGGCCCCTATTGAGGTGGCTATTTTTTTTTATTTTCTTCTATGTGGTGGCTCATTCTTTCTTTGATGTCTTCTCTCTATTCTTATTGAGGTGATGATTGATCCTATGGAGGTGGATTCTGGTTCAAGAATTGAATAGTATTGGAGTTTTTTATGGGTTACTCTTTGTTGTGATCATTCAGTTATGGAGATTAATGCTTTTTAGATTTTTCTCCTAGTTTGTCCACTCTCTCTTGATCTGATTGAGGTGGGATCCTCCCATACTAATGTGGAAAGAAGATATTTTGGAGAATTGTGGTTGGAATGGGGGGTTTCTTTCCTTGTGGCACATTCTTGGTTGAGGGATTTATCTCAAAACCATTTTTTGTGGGCTTAAGGAGCCTCTCAAACCCCTTGGATAGTTTTGGGTGCCATCCTTAAACCCTGTGGTTCTTTAGCGAACTCCTCATGGTGTATTCTCTTGAGCCTAATTGTTCTGGTTGTGGGAGCCATTAAATAAGCCATAGAGGTTTGGGGATCCTTCCAGAACTCCACATTCTCACTTGGTTTTTTAATGTATATATTCTTTGGAGGATGTTTGATAAGGTTTGTGGACCCTAAAAAAATCCTATGATGATTTTGGGAGCCATTTTAAATTTCATTGGCTCTACGACTAGCCTCTCAATCCGTATTTTCTTTAGTCTTCTTTTTAAGGTTAGGGGAACTTTTCAAAACCTCTTGTATTTATTGGAGAAGATTAAGTTTATTGGATCCTTGAAAAAACAATATCTGTCTCAGGTTATGGGTGCCTGGTTAAACCCATGGTTTAACCTTTGAATGACTTTGAATTATTCTAGACCATTCTAAGTCATCTATAAATAGAGGCATTATGTAACAATGTAAGTATCGGATGTTTATCTGATCATTGTGAATCATGACTAGATAAAGAATGTAATAGAATTCAAAGGAGTTGTAATAGATTTTAGTTATGTTGGTTAATGAGTATGAAGTGTTGTAGTAGAGTTTGGTACATTTTTATGCTTTTCATATAGATTTGAATGTTTATCTCTGAGTTTGTGTTTATCTTTTATTCACCTGATCCACCTCCTATACGTGATATAAAAACCGGGTTAAGAAAGATTGTTTGGAGATCCTGTCACCATTTGTGACAGGAAATAGGAGGAAGATTTAGTCACCATTTGTGACAAATGTCAAGAAAGGAAGATCCTGCACCATTATTTGTGGCTGATGTTAGGGAGGGAAACATTTTCAAGAAAATTACAAGTTGGTGAAGGAGATCTAGTTGTAGATGAAGATTAAGATCACTAGGAAAAGAGATCGAATGAAGTCAAGTCAATGGAAGGCATGAAGGAGATATTGAAGAATACATTTGTAGTTGTTGAACAAATTTATTTATGACAATAAGGAATATTGAAGGAAGGTGAAGTTGACCAAAAAAGTTTAATTGTTGAAGCACAATCAATTGGACAAACACAATGTGAAGTTTGTAGGATGTATTCAATATTGAAGATTTGAAAAATTATTTGAAATATTGTTGTAGCAGTTGGATAAAATATTGAAGGTGTTGGCAAATGGTTAGCATTCCCCTCGGGATTGGTCATAAGGGACTAACCGCCTCATGTGGATTCTATCACTATAGTGGTTGTATCACGCATTGGTAGGTTGATCTTTTGGTGCAATAGAAACTACACTTGTAACAAAAGGTAGTGGTAGCAATTAAGGGGGAGTGTTGGAACGTATTAATTTCTACCACCAAACTGAAATGTATGATCAAAAAAAGTATTTAAAATATAAACTTCCCACTACCAATCTTGCTATTCTGCCTACCCTTTTTATATTCTACACATATTTTTATGTAATATCCTAAATATATGTTCTACCGACATCCATAATCAACACATTAATATTATGACCTTGTGCTATTCTAGACATTTATAAGTCATCTATAAATGGAGGACCATTATGCAAGGATGTAAGTATCATATGTTTATCCAATCATTGTCGATCATGAGAGAATAAAGAATGTTGTACCATGCAAAGGAGTTGTAAGAGATTTTAGCTATGTTGATTAATGAGTATGAAATGTTGTAACATAGTTGGGTAAATTCTTATGTTTTGCAAATAGATTTGAATATTTGTCTCTGAGTTTGTGTTTATCTTTTATCCACTCCATCCACCTCCTAGATTGTTTGCATTTTTGGATGCCCTAGTTGCTCCTCCGCTAAGAGATACTCCCAAGAGGTCTAAGACAAAATAATATGAATCAACATATATATACTCTCAAAGCCAACTTCATGGTGGTGAGAATATGATTTTAAACAATTTATTAAGCCTTAATTTTAGATGTATTATCATTTTTAACTCACTTTTTGTTGATTGGTAAGAAATTTTGTTGTGCATTAGAGACAAATCTATATGGAGAAAATTATTTTGACAAAATAGTGAGTAAAGATACTTCAAAGTCTTGCCTAAATTTTCCATTTTATCTCTTCTTGAAAGTGTGAATACTATCCCATCATTTAGCCTCAAGGTCTTATGGGGCTTTGGGCCTATTTTCATGGAGTAGGAACTTTCATGAAACATAAAAAAATATGTAAAAGAATTATTGAAATCATTTCATAAAAAATAGTCTAGATCATATGTTTTCAATTTTTAACAGGTGAAATTAGAGTCAGGTTCAAAATTATTCTATCATTGTAAATTTTTTTTCCATATTCTAAATTTCACAAATAAAAAAAATAGAAGCAAAATGATGTTTATTTATTAATTGTTCATTCACAATATTCTTCTTAAATTTTTAGGCTGAACTGTATTACTAAATTTGTGGGATAATCTGCTTTAAAATATTTCTAAAAATTCTCAACAACACTACCACTTTTAGAAATCCTCCCTAATACCTTAGAGATTTATATCCTCCAAAATTAATACAAAAATGAAAAATTGAAAATATGTCAAACTTAACTCTTGAGGACTATGAATTGTGTAATACAACATTTAAACAATAACCATAGTTTCAAATTGTTGAAGTTTATGACAATCTATATATGTAATTATTATAAAACAATGTTAATATTTTTATACAATCTATGTAATTATGCTTCTTGTTTCTAGATTTGATTGTATCCATAGCATAATATCATAATCCTACCTGTGAAAGTGTGCAATTTTAGGTGACAGCCATGTAGCTATTACAACATGCATAATAAGACTTAGAAAGTCTTCTTTGTCTACTCTACATGCTTTCCACATTGATAGTCATTAAATGAAGTAGACTTTCTTACGTTTAGTTCTCTCTTGTCCAAGAACAATGAAATCAACATGAAATCGATGGATAAGCCAATCTCGAAATACATATGAAATCGCATGCATAGAAATCCAATATGAATCTTTGTTGATTTCAACGAAGCCATCTCAAAGCTTGCCATCAGAGTTAGCCTTTCATCTAAGAATTTTCCTTTCATCATTTCCATATCCAGTTAGAGCAGCTTATCATTCTAGCAATCAGGACACTCAATGAAACGCCATTTCCTCAATGCATTTTGTCAAACAAGTTTTCCCTTCTTTTGGTTCTGTGCTTTGTTTCTTACATGCTCTCATGAAACCCAAATTTTGTCTGGCATTTTATCAGATATATTGTAGACCTCGTCTTCAGGGAACTTCATAAAACCAGATCTCTTTCAGGTGTTTAGTCAAACCTTTGCAAATTGTAATTCACCTCCATCATATTTGATGGGTATGAATACCACGTCCAGAGTTTTAAATCCATTTTGTTACTATACTACAATTGTGGTAGTCATAGGAGTAGTTCTTGAAGTTGTTTAGCTACTGGAAATAATGCATAAGGAGAGAAAAAATCAACGAAGAAAAACAAAGATCTAGTGGAAGTTGCAACACCCACGAGAGAAGCAACATTTTATATCTTTTAATATATTTAAATTGTTTCCTGTCTAGAAAGTTAAAATATAAAATGAATACATGATCTAAAATTATCACAATGGTAAATATATTGGAATCAAAAGCTGATTTTAGTTTGAAACCTGTTGTTGAAAATCTGAGTGTTGGACTCTATAGATGCATTGTAATGTATTGTAATTTTAATGAGAAATTTAAGTTAGTTTGTGCATTTGGGTTCAATAATAATTAGTAATTTATGATTCCACAATTCATAGGTAAATCTAATAATGAAACATAGAAATCAATTAGAAAATTTAAACACTATTAATGTCTACATTGTATACACATGAAATTATAAATGAAGGATTTCAAGAACAAATCTATAGATCAAATAAAATGAATGACATAATAAAAGCATGAATTCTAACATTAGTCTTGTAAATTTTTTACTATATTTTGAATACAATCAAAATGATTGAGTATGAATTAATCTTTAAATAATCCTAGACTACTAAAAGCCTCTATATCAGGTATAGATGGCCTAAAATAATTGTACAGACATTACCAAAAGAAAATTAATAATGAGTGTTACTTGGAGTCCTACACTAAGTAACAATTGTAGAGGTGAGTAAACATGAATGATGACCTCTTCGAAATGATAATTATATGTGCACAAACACCTCCAATGAGTTTAAAAGAATCACACAATAAATTGAAACTTCCATTAAATATTGATCACATCAACTTTCTTTTCCATGATGTGCCATACATAACAATGAAGTGCTACATGTACTAATTTGTCACCATAGGAAATAATCTAGTATAGAAAAAACAAAAACACTTAAAAAAAACAAAGCCACTAAAAATTGAGAAACATTGAATCCAAAATACAAAATATAAAATGGAAGTAAAATGTTTCTATTGATGCCCTTGCTCTGTTTCTGTAAACCCTAAGCCCTTGTTTCACAAGCTAGTGTTGCCTTCTCTTACGTCATTGACTTGCTAAAAGAGGTTGTTGGGCTTTTAAGTTATAACTTGTGTCTACATTGTCATTGACCAATCGGCCTCCCGTCCCTAGCACTTTACCTTATAACTGGTTTGATATATTTTTCTTGCCCTCCCTAATCCTACCGCTTTATAACTGAAGTGAAAATATCTCCCATGTACTTGCCTTTTCCTACTCCTAACAAGCTAGCAGTAGATTAAAGGGCTTTCCTTTCAAGCACAAAGGACTGACAAGGAAGCCTTCATATCAATATGTTTATGATTATTAGGCCCAGCCTCTAATAGTGGGAACTAATGTTTTTTGGAGTGACTAATTCCTATTTGTTGCCACCTCGGGAACAGATCAAATAGAAAATAATGCCATTTATACCATGGTTGATGAGATATTTGCTATCAAAAGGAATTTTTGGATTATAATTCCTATTTTCTGATTGGTCTCCTCTATTTTTTCCGGTAGTCCTTTTATTTTATACCTCAGAAAATTTAAAAGAAATAGGGGGTGTTTGTGGTAGCCTGCAACATTTTGGGGACATGTATCTCCACGTCGCTCTTTATAGCTTTCCATGTGTCTTCTCCATGCAGTGCAACGCCTGTTGGATTTTTATAATAAAATCTAATTGTCTTAAGCCTCTTTTGTTGACTTTCCAGAAGTTGAGAATCTCCTCTGTTTTAATTGATCAAAGAATATCAGATATTTTGTGTGGATTTTCTGTGATTAGTTCAAATCAGATTTTGGGGAAATCTGATTTCTTATTTAGACTTCTAATATTTTATTTGGACAGAAATTACTTTATGAAGAAAAGAATATCTTTATTCTTCAACAGAGATGTAAGAAGTTAATTTGCAGCAGTAGAAAATTAGTTTATTTTGTGTAAGTGCTCTATTTTATCAGAGACTTGGTTTTAAAACAGTAGTTGTAATTTTATTGTCTTGTTGAGCAGTGATTGCTCCAGACATTTTGTAAGAGCTTTGAGAAGCTCAAAGTATTTTGTATGCAGCCCCAGTAGCTGTAAGTTTATTTCAGTCATAGAAGTAATTTTCATATTAATAGAAGCAAGAAGAAAGCTTGCAATAATCTCCAATTTTGTTCATGTTTATGCTTTGCCCTGTTTTGGAGATTTTAGTTGTTTGCTGAATATAGAGCATTCTGTGTGTGAGTAATTTCAAGAATATAGAGTGATTCTATATTCTTTACATGGTATCAGATCTGATTGTCCTTCAATCCTTTTGAGTTTGGGCATTTTTTTTCTTCTGGGTATTTATTTATCTTGCACAGGAGACATGGCTGGAGATGTAGGAAAGAGCTAGCAACACCCACCATCCTTTAATAGACAAAATTATGATGTTTGGGCAAAGAAGATGAAGGTCGTAATGGTTGCAAATGATTTGTGGGAGCTTGTGGTCAATGGCTTTGTGGATATAACAGACCTAGCTCTATTCACTGCCCTCACAAATAATCAAAAGACTCAGTTGAAGGAGTCAAGAAGGAAAGATGCAAAAGCTTTGAGCTTGACTGAAACTACCTTGACAGAGGCAATCTTTCCCAGAATAGCAGCAGTTGATTATTCCAAAGAAGCTTGGGATATCCTTCACACAAGTTTTAAAGGGACTGAAAAAGTTTGTGTGGTGAAGCTCCAAATGCTTCAAAGGGAATTTCAGACTTTTCTCATGAAGGACAATGATTCCATTTCAGATTTCAGCTCAAGACTCTCTAGTTTTATAAACTAGTTGAGAACCAATGGAGAAACCATGGAGGAGCAAAGAAGAGTAGAGAAAATTTTGAGAAGCGTTCCCTCAAAATTTGATACTATAGTTATTGTCATTGAAGAGGCAAAGGATCTCTCAACATTGACTGTTGATGAGTTAATGGGTTCTTTCCAAACCCATGAGCATCGAATTAATCGATCAGCAAATTATTTTCAAGAGAAAGCTTTCAGAGCTCAATCCAATGCAAGAGGTAGGGGGAGAGGAAGAAACAACTCTGGAAGAGGCTCAAGAGGAAGAGGTCATGGCAACTCTGGACAACAAAATGCTGGAGGAGAAATCTCAGAACGAGTAGCCACAAATGAGGGAGCTAGCAGCTCTCAGAATAATTCTAGAGGAGGCAAGAAGAATAGTAACTCGAACAAGAGAAATGTTGAGTGCTATTATTGCCATAAATTTGGGCATTATACAACTGATTGCTAGAAAAAGAAAGGTGATGAGTCAAAGGAAAGTGCAAATGTTGCTGATGTGAAAGTGGGTAATGAAAATAATCCCACAGCCTTCATCATGTGCAATATTGGTGAAGAAGGCAGCCCCGAAGTCTGGTATTTGGACAATGGTTGTAGCAACCACATGAGTGGTAATGAAAGTCTTTTTTCTTTCATTGATAAATCAATAAAATCAGAAATTAGAATGGGGAGCAATGAAATTGTTCCAATTGTGGGTAAAGGATCTATTATGATCTGCACCAAGCAAGGTGAGAAACAAGAAATTCAGAATGTTTACTTTTCCCCAGGGATAAAGCACAATTTGATGAGTGTTGGACAACTCATTCAAAATGGATATAAATTTCTATTGGAGAATGACCAATGTGTCATTTATGATAAGGATGGGAGTAAGAAAATAATTGCAGCAGTCCAAATGACAAAGAATTGAATGTTTCCATTGAAGATAGAAATATGTTTCTCTTCAATTTTAGCAGCTACATCTCCCAAGAAAGCATGTACAACAGTACAACAATCATCCTTCAAGAGCGTGATTGAAGACCCCTCCAAGCTATGGCATTTAAGGTATGGACATCTTGGCTTTGCTGGTTTAAGTTTATTGTCCAAGAAAAGAATGGTAGATGATTTGCCATGTATTAAAGAGTTCAGTAGCAAGTGTGAGGCTTGCATTTTGGGTAAGCAACATAGGCTACCCTTTAATTCTGGAAACTCTAGAAGGGAAAGAGCACCATTAGAATTGGTGCATACTAATTTAGTTGGCCCTATGCAAATTACTTCAATTGGGGGGAGTACTTATTTTATGACCTTCATAGATGATTTCAGCTGTAGAACATGGGTTTATTTTATGAAAAATAAATCTGAAGCTTTTGACAAGTTTTTAGAATTTAAAGCTCGGACTGAAAAAGAAAGTGGACACAATTTGAAAGTCCTAAGGTTAGACAGAGGGGGGGAATATACCTCCAATATTTTTGTAAAATTTTGCAAGCAAAATGGCATAAAGAAGGAGCTAACAGCCAGTTATACTCCGCAGCAAAATGGAGTGGATGAAAGAAAAACTAGGACCATCGTTGAGATGGCAAGAAGTATGATGAAAGAAAAAGGACTCCCAATTGAATATTGGGGAGAGGTTATAGCAACAGCTATCTATTTAATAAATAGAATTCCTATGATGGCAGTCTGTGACA
>MU223687.1:63732-76836 GCA_018584345.1 Thuja plicata | reverse complement strand
GATGCAATTCAAAGAAATGAAACTTGGGAGCTCACTAATTTACCTCCTAACAAGAAAGTTATTGGAGTTAAGTGGGTCTACAAGACCAAGAGCAATGCTGAAGGAAAAATAGATAGGCATAAGGCTCCATTGGTGGTCAAGGGGTATAAACAGCAGTTTGGTAGAGACTATGATGAAACCTACGCCCCTGTTGCTAGAATGGAAACTATGCGTGCTATCATAGCAATTGCAGCCCAACATAAATGGAAGGTATATCAAATAGATGTGAAATATTCCTTCTTGAATGGAGTATTGAAAGAAGAGGTTTATGTGGAGCAACCACCTGGTTATGAAGTTCCGGGTCATGAAGGTAAAGTGTATAGGCTGAAAAAGGCTCTTTATGGGCTTAAGCAAGCTCCACGGGCTTGGTATAGCAAAATTGACTCATATTTGATGAGAAATGGCTTTTACAAAAGTGATGGTGAGCCCACTCTTTACATCAAGGCAGCAAATGGTAATATTTTAATTGTTGTCTTGTATGTTGATGATTTAATCTTTACTGGGGATAATGATTTCCTCATTGCTGATTTTAAAGAGGCCATGAAAAGAGAGTTTGAAATGTCAGACTTGGGTCTCTTGAGATATTTTCTAGGCATAGAAGTAAAAAAAATGCATGATGGGATTTTTATATCTCAAGAAATATATGCAAATCAAATCTTGGAGAGATTTAAAATGCAGAATATCAAGGCTGCCCCAACACCAACTATGGTAGGTCTAAAGCTAAGCAAGAATGATTGTAGCAACAATGTGAATCCGACTTTGTTTAAAATCTTGGTTGGAAGTTTAATGTATTTGACAGCTGCTAGACCAGACATTATGCATGCAATAAGTTTGATTTCCAGATTTATGGAAACTCCAAAGGACTCCCATTGGCAAGTGGGAAAAAGAATCGTAAGGTATGTGAATGGAACCAAAGGATATGGTATTTTGTATACTACAACAAATGATTCTGGATTGATTGGTTACACAGACAATGATTGGGCAGGGAGTTTGGATGATCGAAAGAGCACTTCCAGATATGTCTTTCACATGGGTTCAGGTGTAATCTCATGGGCTTTTAAGAAGCAACCCATAGTTGCTCAATCTACAGCAGAGGCTGAATATATAGCAACAAATTTGGCAGCATGTCAAGCTATTTGGCGGAGAAGGATCTTGGTAGAATTGAAGGAAAAACAAGAGGATGGAACCACAATATTTTGTGACAATATTCTCTCAATAGCTTTGTCAAAGAATCCAGTGTTTCATGGAAGAAGCAAGCACATTGAAATAAGGTATCATTTTATTAGAGAATTAGTTGAGAATGGTGAAATAAAAATGGAGTTTTGCAGGTCGGAGCAGTAGCTAGCAGACATTTTCACCAAGCCATTGGGCATTGGAAGTTTTGAGCGCCTAAGGAGAAATCTAGGTGTAGCTTATTTGGATCAAGCATGATCGTGTTTTGTCGGCTCAAGACAATGGGGGAGTGTTGGATTTTTATAATAAAATCTAATTGTCTTAAGCCTCTTTTGTTGACTTTCAAGAAGTTGAGAATCTCCTCTATTTTAATTGATCAAAGAATATCAGATATTTTGTGTGGATTTTTTGTGATGAGTTCAAATTAGGTTTTGGGGAAATCTAATTTCGTCTTTAGACTTCTGATATTTTATTTGGACAGCAATTACTTTATAAAGAAAAAGAATATATTTATTCTTCAACAGAGATGTAAGAAGTTAATTTGCAGCAGCAGCAAATTAGTTTATTTTGTGTAAGTGCTATGTTTTATAAGAGACTTGGTTTTACAACAACAGTTGTAATTTTATTGTCTTGTTGAGCAGTGATTGCTCCAAACATTTTGTAAGAGCTTTGAGAAGCTCAAAGTATTTTGTATGCAGCCCCAGTAGCTGTAAGTTTATTTCAGTTGTAAAAGTAATTTTCAGATTAATAGAAGCAAGAAGAAAGCTCGCAATAATCTCCAATTCTGTTCATGTTTATGCTTTGCCCTATTTTGGGGATTTTAGTTGTTTGCTGAATACATAGCATTCTATGTGTGAGTAATTTCCAGAATATAGAGTGATTCTATATTCTTTAAAATGCCTTGGGTGGCATGATGGAGAGCAATTAACGTGTAACTGTGAAAAGTTTAAAAATAATCATCACTTCTCTTTTCCCCACTTTCATTGATGAAAGTATTCTCGTTTCAAAGGCTTGTAAAATGTTTTCAAGGTTTTATTATTTTCTTCCATACTAAGATGACAGGTTGTGTGCACAAGTGCTAGGCTTATTTCACGCCAAATGATTTATACATAGCAACCACATGTTAATTTGAAGTCCTTGCAAACAAAAGTAGCGGCACTTGGGGTAAAATTTGAAGGATTTTCAACTAGAAAAAGTCTTGCTATATAGATTTTTGCAGTTGTCTGATCGGTTCTTGTCATTGCATTTCTGGGAGGGTGCACAATTAGGAAAAAATAGAGGGTTGAGAAAGCAATAAAACTAACCAAACCCTTTGGTAAACTACTCCTCCATTTTTCTTGTATGTTTCCATTCTGTGAAATAGTATCTTCTGCAATCTTAGTTATATTCTTCTCACAAATCATATTTTTCATTTCTTGATTAGCTTCTTCGAGGGGAGAGAGTCCAGAGAGAAAACACCTTCCCAAAGTAGATGGTGTTAGAGGGTTTTCATTTGGAGAGCTCTGTCTTCTACATGTGTGTGTGCATGTTAGCAGGCAACTATTCCAAGACCATATGCCATGAACTTGGTTCTCCTCCATATTACATTTTCATTTCTCCCTGCTGATTTTGCTACAATATCTACTACTTTTTGTCTATTTTGATTTGACATTGCACTTTTTGGAAACCCTTAAACTGCATACTTCTCCTGTATTGTTAAATCATATAATTTAATCACTAAATAACAATCATTAATAGATGAGACAACCTATGAATTAAACTCTTTTTCTTCATTGAAATTTCTAATACCCCTTTTCCTCCTTATCTAGGTTTAGGTGTATGTAAAAATCTCATTTGAAACATTCGTAACTCAATATCAGAAGTAGTTTTCATTTCACCACATGTTTTGTTTAAGTTTTTTCATTATTAGGATCATTTTGTTTATCAGAAGTAGTTTTCATTTCACCACATGTTTTGTTTGAGTTTTTTCATTATTACGATCATTTTGTTTATCAGAAGTAGTTTTCATTTCACCACATGTTTTGTTTGAGTTTTTTCATTATTAGGATCATTTTGTTTATGTCAACCAGAGCATGCCATAATCTCAGGTATTTAGATTCGAAGCCAGAACAACAAATACCTCCATACTATGTCCAACCTACAAGCAAATTGATCGAGTCATTGATATGGAAATCATATACAAAGTATTTTGTTTGGTTTTCAGCACTATCTGGTTATACTGGGCACCACTGTTATCATCCCTTTAATTCTTTGTCCTTAGATGGGTGGTTCAAATGTAAGTAGAAAATACTACACACTTTGGTAGTCTCAAAAAATCTGATTATAGTCCATAATGGAGCTTGGTATGTCCTATTTCTTCAAATTTTCTGAGACATATGAGGGTTTTAGTACTGATGGAATCCTAATTCCTATTAATTTAGTGGAAGGTACGATTGACAGCTTCACTGCGGTTTTAATAGATTTTAATTAAATAAATTAAATATCTATGCAGGATGACAAAGCCAGAGTTGTCCAGACGTTACTATTTGTAGCGGGTCTGAACACCTTTTTACAATCCTACTTTGGGACTAGGCTTCCTTCTGTTATAGGAGGATCCTATGCTTTCATACTTCCAACTATTTCTACTGTTGGTTCTAGCAAATTAAAAACATATTGGACCCGCATGATATATGTGAAGAAATTTGTGCATTTGAGTATTGTTCAAACTTGATTTGGAAACATATATGGTTTATTACTCTTTACTAACACAGGACTCCTTGTTTGCTTAATCTGTTTGCAGAGATTTTTGCATTCAATGTGAGTAGCGCAGGCTGCTCTTATTGTTGCATCCAGTTTTCAAATTATTGTTGGATTCAGTGATTTCTTGGAAATCGCTACTAGGTCTTTTTAGTTTCTGCCTCTTATCTGATCTATAGGATACAAAATTCTTTCGGATTTCATCACTTCACAGATTCTAAGGCCAGACATTATTGAGTTGATGGTCTTGCGCTTCTTAGTTTTCTGGGTCCAATTTCTGCAGGTCCTCTAAGAAATCTTGTGGGGCTTGAGCTGTATGAACTTGGCTTCCCTGGGGTATGTATATAAGACCCAATTTCCTAGACCCCACTTTCTTAATCAAATGTCTATTTAGCCTCGATTAATAACAACTTACTTATGTCACATTTGTGCATTTGTGCAGTGATCTCGTAGCTGTACATGAGACTTGTTCATGAGTTTGATATTCTGATATCGTAGCCATCCTAAATTTGTTTTGATCGTGATCACTATTATGCACAACACTAGGGCAAATGACAGCTCCCTGCTACTCCCCTACCTAAGGCAGGGACTCCAGCTGCGCGCAGCCCTTGTTATGTAATGTCTTGCTCAAAATAGGAACAAGAATGACCAAATTACTAAAGCACACGTTAGTATCCAATACCATGCTTCACCTGCTAGGGCACTATAGCATATTCACGATAGATAAATTATTGATGAAAATTAGCGTAAGTATTATACTGCTGAAGAGAGAAATAATCCTCAGTTTGGAGTTAGCTTTATTACACCTTGCAAGGCAAAGGAATCAAGAACATAGGTTTCAGAATGAACGAATAGGCTGTAGGTCAAGAACATAGGTTTGAGAATGAGAAAATCAAGAACGTAGGTTTCAGAATGAACGAATAGGCTCTAGCTCAAGCTATAGTAGCCCAACAACGTACACACCTTTAGTCAACATGAACAATAACAATGAAATAGAAATTAACAGCAGCATGGGAATCATAACAATAATACAGCTCCACAAAATCAGTGTCAAATTTTAAAGTTCAATTAGTAGCAAAATCAAATGTCGAACCCTGGTCATCAAGTGTAAAGATGAGCTCACAGGTTTGAATCCTTTCAGCAAATCTTTGGGAGTAGAAAGATATAGATAGTTGGGTTTCTTTGGAATCCCTAATTACCCTAACTCAATCCCCAATGAAACAAGAGGAAAGAGTAATGCAATAATTTTTCGGTTCTTGATATTCAAGAAATCTTCTCCGTTTTCATTTATGATGGTATGAAGTAGAACTTCCCTACATTCGAACTATTTTAACAATTCACTTTTCAAAGGGTTGCAGCTACAGCACAGATCTATACCTAGAAGGTAGTTTACAATCAAAATCATCATTTTACGAAGAAAATACTTTCAGCTTGGATAATTTGTTATCGGCCACTAGCCATAGCCATAAAACAAGAGAAACGTCCTAACATTTAATAATCAATAAAAAAAGACTTCAAATGTTTTCAGAAAACGATCTTTTTCTTCTCAAATATTACATTTATGAGGCATCATAAGATGTACTCCACTTTATGCTGTGGAAACAATTTTGCATCTCAGGTATTACATAGTCTTGAGGAAATAGTCTTCCTTCTCAGACATTACATTTATAAGCTATCAGAAGACAATTTCTCATCGTGGGCTTGTAGACAAGAAAGAAGCCAAAGTTCTTGTGCTCTTGAGAATGACTTGAGAATCGGCGGTGGAACAAGAAAACTTGCAGGAAAACGCAGAAGAAGCTTTAGTCTTGTATGTTCTTTCTTTATCTTTCCCGCACTCGATCATAGCTGCCACAAAGGGATCCCTCTGATACATTCTCTTCTCCTTCTTCTCTGACACCTTTACCATATTCATTGGAGGAGGCGGTGGACAGTGATCCTTACTATCACATCCCCTTGGAATGCCAGATCTTGTTGTTGTTGTACTTCTCCTCGCTAATTCCACTTTCTTGGCATTTGAAATGGGGAGTACATATCCTTTCTGAGGAGGAGGAGAAGATGCCCAGAACTTCCAAGATGGTGAAGAATGCGAAGCCATCAAATCGTTGGAAAGGAATTAGAATACGCTAAGCTAAGCTTTTGATACTATCCAGCACAAGCACCAGAGTTCAATAGATTTGTATTGTGTATAAAGAATTCAAGTGAGGTCTTTAATAGAGTTTCCAGAAACAGGATCCGGCTCAAATTAGAAGAGCCAATTGGTTATCCGAATAGTTGCATGCATTAGAAAAGAGGCTATCTTATTAACTCCATAATACTGCAGTTAAGAATGCCAGCGAGTGCTTTAATATTATTTCTCGCCCACTAAAATTAGAAAAGTTGTGGGGTATCCGAATGGTTTCAAATTTGCATGCATTGGAAACTAGGCAATGAATTCATATATTGTATCTAACTATATGTTGTTAAATTATTAACTTCTTTAAATGTTTAAAATGGATGATTTAGGTAACTTATTACTCGAGTTGGTATATTTTTAAAAAATAATTATTGTTATTAGTTTTGAATTAGAGACATTATTTTTAGATTTTTACTTAGAAACTTAGGTTAATTTCTTATATATTTTTTCTTATTTTTCTATTCTGTGTTTAAAATTTATAACTATAAATTTGATATATGAATTTTTTAATTTAATTTTAATTTTTAAAAAATTGATAAAATTAGTTTATGTTTTTAACTTTGAAAAAGGATGGATTTTATTTAATTTTAATTATTTTTTTTAAAATTAAAAAATTCTAATTTTTAACATTTCAAAAAATTAATACATAAATTAAAGAGTTAATTTTATTTATTAAAAGAATAGAGTGAATGTAAGACGTTTAAATATCATTAGTTAATTTTTAAATTATCTAGTTTTGTTTGTTTGTTTGTTTGTTTTTTTAATTTTAAATATTGAATAAACACCATTAATTATCTGGATCATCAAATTAGGGTTTTTGTAAGAACAAAATATTCAAAAACTTTTAATGGCGAAGGAAATCTCATGGATACCCAGATGGATAGTCAGGATTCAGTGTTCCAAGATTGGAAGCATGTCTCAAGGACTCGCCGATGTGCAAAATGGGCTACTTCAAATCCTTTCTCCTTGAAGATTTTGAACAACTTTGCTGCGTTAAGTTCCTCTTCCCCATGGTTTCTACTAGGGCTTCTCCACAGGGGAGGTATTTTTTAACGTAGAAAATGGATTGTACCCTAATATAGAAACCTGGAATTTACTCTCCTTCGTATCAAAGAAATCTATGCCCTAGGCTTATGAATGACCGAGATACAAAATATGGACATCAAAAATGGCGAAACATTGGGACAAATTTAATCCCTGAGATTTGCTCGAACTCTGGTCACAAGTTTATCGATTCTAGTAATCTTCGACCTAGTTCTCCCACGGGTAAGTTATACTGTACACCGCATAGAAGAGAAACTAATATAGAAGGAAAAAATAATAAAAGATAAAATATAGTAGAAATATAGAAGCATGGAGATTTTTCTTTAATGATTAACCCTAATCAGAAGAAGCTAGTTTTTAAGTGTGGTATGATTAGTAGACAACAAAAGATGTGTGCAAAGTATGGTTTTCTGTGCAAGTGGAATGGCATTGGCACTTTGGTAGGAACGATTGCGAAATGGGTGAAGGAGAAGTTAAACAATAAGGTATGGATTACTATCCTTCAAGAAAAAATTTTGTATGGAGATTGTCCAAGTAAATCACTAAAAGTGAAACTTCTTTCTGAGGGTCTTCCAAAGTTTAGAAACATAGGGGTTTTTACCTGTGACTGGTTGCCCTTCTTTGATACATTAAAATTGTGGAATTTCCAGGTTGAGAAGGCGATTAATCTAAATAACCTCCCCATTAAATTATCAGATGACGATTCACTCAGGGAAATTGAATTATCAGATGACAATTCACTCAGGGAAATAGGAAATGATTTAGGGAAATTCGTAGGTTTTGTAGCTCTAGACCAACCTTATGTAGAAAGAATCATTATTGGTAGGATGGAACTCAATGCATCTATTAACTACCCTCTGGAAGTTTTTTGTGAATTCGGGTCGGTCATTATCCACCCGAAAATCATTGATGGGGATTTTGAGGAATTAGGAAAATCCTGTGAGGATCTTGTAAGTTTGAAGGATTCGTAGAATAAAATTAATTTACAGGAGATAGATCTTTCACCATTGATTCTAAATAACCATGGTACAATTTATAATAACGCTAAGAAGGATATCTATGTTGAATTTTTGACCAACCAAGGTGGTTTCGAGATACTAAGCCAGGTAGGTGTGAATGTTGCTTATTTGCTTTCTTGTCCCCGGGGGGTAAGGAATCAGCTAGAATGTATAGGGGAGGGTATCCCTGGTAATTTAGTGTCTTTAGAGGTTGATTACCTTAACCTTGCTCCTGATATTAAACAAAATAAAATATTAGATACTGACATTTCTTATATGAGATTAGAATCTTCATCCCCAAGAAAATACATAGTTTCCTTAGTTGGTCCTTAACATGATGTTATTTTAGATGAGATTGAGGGTGATAGTAAAACTGAGGATGAGGTAAGGATTATTTATGAATATTTATATGATGATGTTGTGGAAAAATTGAGGACAAATTCTTGGATGAATTTTGTGATAAGGAGGAGGTTGATAGGCAAAGACAATTCTTTATTAAGGAATGTTTGGCGACTGATTTCCCTTTGACCTTAGAGGTGTTAGAACTCTTTTTGGAGGGGGATGGCACTCCATGTAAGGACAACAATTTGTCCCTTGTTCTTGAATCTTCCATGTTGAGTAAGGCTCATCCTTACATTGCCAAATCTCTTCACAAGAGAAGCAGGAAATATTCCCAGGACCTTAGATCCCTAGCTAGGGCTACTGCTGGCCAGGTAAAATTAAATCATATTTTTAATGTAGGGAAGGAGAAGTTCCTTCCCAAGGCATTATGAATATCCTAACCTGGAGTGTTAGGGGCTTGAATGCCCCTAAAAAACAACGCATTCTTTTGCGTTGCATTTCAAAAAGTAACCCAGATTTAATTTTATTACAAGAAACCAAATTAGATCAGTTAGGATTTCAGCAACTCAATAAGAAACTGGGCGTAAAAGAAGTATAGGGTGTACTAGCCATAGGAGCCTCGAGAGGGGTTGGTTTTATTTCGGACCCAAGATCACTGGCTCTCTCAAAATTAGAAGAACACCCTAATTGGTGTTGTGAATTGGCATCTAGCCTTCGCTTAAACATTAAATTTCATATTATAAATAATTATGGACCTACATTGAATTTAGATAAGGAAAGAGTTTGGAATGAAATTGAAAAGAAATTTGAGGAATTTTGGCAAGACACAGTGATAATAGTAGGATATTTCAACACAATAACGAAGTTATCATAAAAAGAGGGGGCTCTAGTCATCTATCTAATGAAACTATTGTATTAAATGAGTGGATTAATCAGAATAATCTTTGCAAGATAGCTACTTTAGATGAGTATTTCACTTGGAATAATAGATGAAAAGGCTTTAGTTTTATAGCTGAAAAATTAGATAGATTTTTTGTTAAAGGTGATTTAACCAATGCTCTCTTTCACTTTATCTGCCTAAGGTCTACCATTTTTAGGCTCTGACCATTTCCCTATATAGTTAAAAATCAAAATAGATAAAAGTCCAAAAAATTGTCCTTCTAAATTTGAATAAATGTGGCTGAAAAATGAAGGTTTTTTTAGATATGATTAAGGAATGGTGGGATGACATTGTTATTTCAGGTTCCAAACTTTATCGAAAAGTCAATAAACTCAAAATTATTAAACAAAAATTAAAATCTTGGAATAAAACTAACTTTGGTAATATTTTTGAGACTAAACTCTCCCTTGAAGATAAGATGGAATCCTTAAATGAAAAAAGTATTTGAAAAAGGTATGGATATTTCCCTATATGAAGAGGAAAAATATTTATTAAAAAAATATGAGGATGTGTTGGCTAATGAGGAAATCTAATGGCGAGAGAAATCTAGAGAAACATGGTTAGCCGAAGGAGATAAGAACACAAAATTTTTCCACAATCTAGTACAAAGCAACGTAGATGTATTAATAGGATTAGCCTGTATGATAAGCTTTAGATAAGAAAAAAACTATCACTACAAGAAGATGAACAAATTAGATTAAAATCTATTCAGGACATGCTACAAGTGATATCATTTGATGAGCATAAAAGGATACTAAATGCACTAAAACTCCTACTGAGAATTAAGTTCAGGCTTATCAAGATAATAGGGAAGAAATATGATGAGGTAATTGACGATACTAACAAGTTGATTGATAAGATCCTAATGGAAACTGAACTTGAGAAGTTCTCACCTCCTAAATCTAAGGTTACTAAGCCTAAAACTATCATAAGGGGAGAGTCCTACAAGGCTAAAGTAATCAACATTGATTCACCTAAGGATGGAAAATATGATGGTCAGTTTTTCAATATTGTAAAGCAACCTGATTTCTTTCTTGCTAGTGTGCATGTGATTTTGGACACCTCATTGGATACTAATGACCCTTTTGAAGGGAATACTGATACTGTACCTGACCTTAATGGAAATGATGAAAAAGATGCAGAGAAACCTACTAAGGGAGATCCCTCTAAGAGTGAACAACAACCAAACATTGCAAAGGTTGAAAAGGAACCTGAAAGTAAGGCTGAAGTGAAACAAGACACAATGACACATATTTCTTCAACCTTATTGTTGACAAGTAAAGAGAAAACATTGAGTGGAGATGTGGAAATTAAGAATGAAGCTGAGATGATGAATCTATCTTACATCACATTTTATAAAGAAAAGGAAAGATCAGAGCAGAAACCTGAGAATAAGTCAAGGGTATTTGAAAGGGAAATTGACATCATCAACAAATTCCTACCTGTACCTTTCATTGTACAAGCAAAGGACACTACAAAGAACTTAAACAAGGCATTGGATGAATTTGATAGTCACTATGAATCTCTAGAGAAGATTGTTGAGGTCAAAGTTGAGAAAACTTACTTGGAGAATAAATTAGAAGAAGCATGCAAGTCTATTGCATGGGACTTAGCCATACTAGGAAATACTATTTCTGAAGAAAAGGCTTGTGTGGCACAGGGAAGGAAGTTATACATTTATTGTATAAATCCTATTAGACACATTTAGAACATTGAGGACATCATTGCACATGATAGGAAGACACTAGACAAGATGGTACACAGTTGTGAGATCTCCTCACACACTTTTTTAGAGCTAGAAAAGGAAGTATCCAGAGTGTTGAACAATATAAGTGTGCTGGAAATAGAGAAAGGGAGAGTTATGGGAAGATTTGGTGTGCTAAAGAGTTTGATCACTCCAAATTTATGAATTCTTGAGATACACCTATGGCATGGAGAAGGCAATGAAGGCCCTCAGAGAAAATATTCCTACTTATTTGAAGAAAGTAGAGACATCATCATTTGTGGTGAATGGACTGATCCATGTGGTTCAGATTTTGGTGAAGACCCGAACTAAAGAAGTGAAGATCTTGGAAATCTCTTTCCAAGATGTACTTAAGAGGGTCTAAAACTTTTGGTAAGCATTTGTACCAATTTTTCTATATATACTACATTCTATTATATCTTTACCATTGATGTCAAAGGGGGAGAAGTAGATATGAAAAATGTATAGAGGAAAGATAGAAAATATAAGTTTGGAGTAGTAGAGGAGATATAGAAGAAATGATATGAAGCATAGTACTTAGTCATTATTTTGGTATTGGGCACTTTGTCATTTTTCACTAAGTGTTTCCATCAATGCCCAAGTAAGATATTGTTGGCAAGTGGCTTGTTTAGGAGTATATAAGGGTTCTCATTTATAAAAACACTATAGTTATGTATGATCACTTGGAATGGAACATAGTTTTGGTGCTAAGGTTTTGTAAAATGACTAAGTCCAGGAAGCAGTTTACTGAGTATAGGAGTACTCTTTTGAGTTGTGAGCACTAGAGGTAATGAATGAAGTCATGCGAGCTTAGAGAAATCTATTTTACGATGTGGTAGACCTTCAGTTAAGGTCACTTCCATTTTTTTTATATCTAAGATGAAAGTTACAGATGATTGAAGTCATGCGAAGATAGTGTAGCAACGAGATAGAGTAGTTGAATAGTCATGATGATTGAGGGAGTGTAACGTGGAATCTAAACGTGTTAAGTTAGATTTGGATTGGGTATTTCCCTAAATTTGGTAACGTATGATTGCCGACTTTGTATTTGAGTTTTGTATAAGTGTTGGTCATATTTTGTGATGTATTCGGGAGTTGATTGAGTATGAGATAAAATATATATATGGAGAGATTTTGAGAAGTAAAGTATGAAAGAGGAAAGACCAAATAGATGGATGCATTGTGATGTTATAATATCATAGAAGGTGATGGAAGCTACAAATGGAACTACCAAAGCATAGAAAATGCTTGTATAAGTTTATTTCTAATAAAGTATTATAACATAGACAAATTTTTTATTGTAAGAGCTGTGTGCTCATTGTATACCCCCAACAGGGTTTTGTATTCCTTTAATAGGGTGCAAGCACAAAGTTGAGTGCCAATTCCCCGGAAGTTTGTGCCAAAAAAAATTGGCAAATAGAAACGCGCACACGTATTTTAAGAAATGGGTGCCCATTATGGTTCGAATGCCCGAGCTATAAATGTAAAATGGGAACCTATTTCAAAAACGGGCACCCATTTTGGTTCAGGTGCCCGTGCCAAAATGAGCACCCATTTTTTAAAACTATTTAAAATTTATTTTAAACCATTTTGCAAGTCATTTTCACAACTTGCAAAACATGATTACATTTTTCTTTGGATGGGTACCCATTTTTTAGAGCTACCACCGACCCCCCAGCTGTCGTTTTTCTGACTACAGGTACATATTATTGTTTTTTATTTATTTTTTACTATTTTTTTATTAAAAATGTTTTTATTGTTTTTTTAATTTAGTTTAATGTTAAAAATTGTACATTATGTTTATTGTTTACTGTTTAATGTTTAAAGTTTTTTTTAAATAGGATTAAAATAAATTGTTATATTTAGTTTTAAATTTTAATTTGTAAATTATTTTAGAAAACTAAGTAGAAAACTT
>MU223687.1:39371-55269 GCA_018584345.1 Thuja plicata | reverse complement strand
CATTTCATTATCATCCAAAGGGGTTTCTTTCTCAATTGGTGTTTGTATGTCTACATCCACATTGTTGATCTCAAAATTTATCATTTGATTGACAATTTCAATTGGGGTTTGAATTTCACTTTCAATTAGAGTTTGACTATCAGTTCCTTTATCATTATGATTAACATTACTAATCTGGGGTGTTTGATGTGAAATAAAATCAGTTACTCTATTTTCAAGAAGAAAATCTAAATTATTTAAAGAGTAACTCGCTAATTCAAAAATATCAAGTTCTTTATCACAATAAGTTTCATTTGGCTATGAAGACATACCTGTATCTAACACTTGATTAGAAAATGGACCTGAATTTTATCCTATTGCATTTTCTTCTTCAACCTCTGCATCCATCATGGTGTCCTCATTATTCTCATCTTCTGAACCGATTGTTGAACTCGATGCTCCAAAATTATCCAGGTTTCAAATTCTTGCTCTTCTTTCTGGTTGTCATTTTGCCTCTTTCTCTCTATTTGCTACAATCTCATCAACTGTCAGAACCTTTCTTTGCCTCTTTCTGCATTTTTTTGATCCCATGTTTGCACCAAAATTTCAATTCAAATGAATCCCTTCTTGTCAGATCCAAAACAAGACAAGAAAAGAGAATGTTCTTTCAAAATATTCTTTCTACAACACGGATATGTCATACAAATGATTGAATAATCATCAATCATTGAGAGCAGGCCCATAGAACTATTTTTGTCTCGAACAGATCTTTCAAAAATGGGCACCCATTATTTAAATGAAACGGGTGCCTGTTTTATAAAATGGGTGCCCGTTTTAGTTTAAATGGTCCAAAACAAAATGGGCACCCGTTTTTTGAATTTTAAATAACAGGTGCTCGTTTCTAAAAAATATGAGTGGGGGCTGTACCTCTGCCCTATTTTTTGGTTTGGGACAGGCTTGGTCCCACCAAGCTTGTGCTTGGCCTTGCAAAAAAATGACCAAGGCATTTAAAAATAAACTTTGTGCCTTGTCATGATTTTTCGGAGGTCTTCTCGAATGAAATTTTACACGAAATGAAAACCCATTTCAGTTCATATTGTATAGATTATAAAAATATAATTTTCATAATGATATGACAAATTTTAGTATTTTTCCAATAATTATTACGCCAAATTGGTACCTCAACTTGAAATAGTAAGGTTAACTAAAATTTTAATACCTTTTTTGATTTTAGGTTTTTGAAAAAATGAATTATAAGTGACCAATCTACATAGAATTTCCTTCAAAATTAAAAAAGAAAATCCAAAAAAGTGAAATTTTCATCAAATTATGGTGGTCGTACACCAGAGGTTTTGAAAATGTACTTTATACTCAATTAAAAATGAATAAAAAAAATATTCAATTAAAAAAAATATATATATTATGACCAATATTTTATGTGTTAGCTACCTTTCCCTATAAGGATTTAAAAAAATTCATTTATTTACTTCAAAATAGGGTGGTCGTACACGTGTGTGGTATGGTCCTGAAACAGATATTTTGAAAAAGGGGTTTTTAAACATGCCTACTAAAATATATTTTTTACTATGTGGGTATTAAAAATAATTACATATTTGAAAACTAGACTTCGAGCACTACATTTTCTATTAGTGGATTTTTTTTGAGATTCAATCTCTAAGTGCCTCAAATTTTGACATCAATTGACTGAAAATTTGAAAAACAGGAAAAACACTTCACTTTTTGCCCAAAAAGTGGACTCAACTTCTAGCCGGCACCCAATAGGGAAATGTAAATGTAATATTCATCTTCTAACAAGGACACTATACTTTAAGTACATATTTGTTGGTATCACCCCACCAGGGTTTTCCCTTGGCCATGGTTTCCTTGTGAACAAAATCATGGTGTTATGAGTTGTGTATTTTATGTTCTTTGCCTTTCAGTAATTATTCGGTTAATTTGGAAATTTCTATGTTTAATTTTAAAGTGTTTTAATATTTATTCACCCCCTCTCAATATTTACTTAATCCTAATAGTATTATCATTTTTGACTCGCTTTTTCCTTATTGGTAAGAAATGTTTTTTTGCATTGGAGACAAATCTATATGGAGAAAACTATTTTGACAAAATAGTGAGTAAAGATACTCCAAATTCTTACCTAAAGTTTCCATTTTATCTCTTCTTGAAAGTGTGAATATAGCCCCATCATTTAGCCTTAAGGTCTTATGGGGATTTGGGCTTATTTTCATGGAGTAGGAACTATCATGAAATAAAAATATGTAAATGAATTATTGGAATCATTTTTAAAAAAATAGTAGATCATATTTTTTCAACTTTTAATAGGTGAAATTGGAGTTGGGTTCAAAATTATTCTATCACTGTAATTTTTTTTCTTCATATTCTAAATTCCACGAATAAAAGAAATAGAAGGAAAATGATGTTTATTTAATAATTATTTTTGATTGCTGGTAAAAATAGGTTTTATGGGGACCCAAAACCCCTTACAACCATTACAAAATGATAGAAAGCATGAAAAACACTAATAAAAAATAGGACTGAGACCCAGCCCGCTACACCCTAGACCAAAACAAAAAACTAGAGAAAAAAGCCAGAAACCAGGTAGGCCCGTGGCAACCAAAAGCCAAAAAATGAAACAACAAAAACTAGGGGAACAATTAGAACTAGGATAACTCCAGGAGAATGCCTTTCACTTCCTTCTTAGCCTCAAAGGCCTTCTTGATGGTAGCATTGAAGTCCGAAAGATCTGAAATCCTGTCTTGGATTTTCTTCTAGTTGGCCGAATGCATGCACTTGTGCGGGCCTGCATCTTCTATGTCATATTTTTCCTCTTCAATATTTATATTAGGGGAGCTAGTATCCAACTCATATTTAATAGAGTTAAAATACTCCATAGAAGAATCCGTGAAGATATTATTATCGTTCGTGTATTTTTTCAAAGTGTTCTCCAGGATCTCAATTTTTTCATGCAGAGTTCAATTTATTTTCATCCTCCTTGTTCTTTTTACCATCAACCTCGGCCGACCTAGAATCCTGATTACCTTGAATAAGATCAACATGAGAGGACAAAGCACGAAAGTTGATATGGAGGCTTTTGATTTCCTTAAATACCCATTTCATCAGACGAAATGAGTACATAGACATTGCCTTCACAGTTTGAAGAAATCCAAATGGGGGCTCAATTTTTTCGCCCTTATCATCTTGGAGGAGTTGAACATTTCGCTCCTACATATCTACCAATCTAGAGAAAGGAATGTTCCTAGAAGTAGCAGGGATGTTACCCTTCTAAGCAGTGTCTTGACCTGGGGTCTCCTCCTCCTTCCTCTCTGACTGCACTTCCATAACTACCTGAAGCTTCAGAGAGATAGGAATATCATTCCCTTCAGAACTCGCATAGTTAACCAAAATAGGAACTTTCTAGCCACCCACATCCTCCTCGATGTCCTCATGATCTTTTCCTTTCTCTTTGGCGGTATGGGAACCCAGAGGCTTCTCCTCATGATCACCGGAAACACTCACCGAGACCGGCAAAGACTCCTTTCTCTCGCCTTTAGAGTAGGACTCAGGGATATAGTCAATTTCTTCATAACCATCAACACTCTCACCATCCAAGTCAGTGTCCATATCTTTATTTTTTTCAAATTTTAACTTTTAAACTATCGGCTCTGCCGTATCCTCCCCACCCAAATCATTTTCCCTAAAGTTTATTTATTAATTGTTTATTCACAATATTCTTTTTAAATTTTTAGGCTGAATTGTATTACTAAATTTGTGGGACAATATGCTTTAAAATTAAAATATTTCTAAAAATTCTCAACAACATTACTATTTTTAGTAATCCTCCCTAGGAACTTAGAGAGTTATATCCTCCAAAATTAATACAAAAATAAAAATTTGAAAATATGTTAACCTTAACTATTGAGGACTACGAATTGTGTAATACAACATTTAAACAATGTCATAGATTTAAATTGTTGAAGTTTATGACAATCTCCATATGTAATTATTATAAAGCAATGTTATTATGTTTATACAATCTACTTAATTATGCTTCTTGTTTCTAGATTTGATTATGTCCATAGCATAATATCATAATCCTACCTGTGAAAGTGTGCAATTTTAGGTGACAAGCATATAGCTATTACAACATGCATCATGAAGAATTAGAAAGTCTTCTTTATCTGCTCTACATGCTGCACATGGATAGTCATCAAATATTTTCCCTTTTCATTTAAAATTATCATATCAATAAGGGAAATGGTATGAAGTTGACTTTCCTACGTTTAGTTCTCTCTTGTCCAAGAACAATGAAAATAACAATGAAATCAACCTGAAATCGATGGATATTTGCTTCAACTTTAGTATGTAAATTCTTTCTGATAAGCCCATCTCGGAATACATATGAAATCGCATGCATAGCAGTCCAGTATGAATCTTTGTTGATTTCAATGAAGCCATTTCAAAGCTTTCCATCAGAGTTAGCCTTTCATCTCACAATTATCCTTTGATCATTTCCATATCTAGTTAGAGCAGCTTATTCATTCTAGCAATCAGGACACTCAATGACACGATATTTCCTCAATGCATTTTGTCAAACAAGTTTTACCTTCTTTTGGTTTTGTGCTCTGTCTTTTACATGCTCTCATGAAACCCAAATTTTATCTGGCATTTTATCAGACATATTGTAGACCTCATCTTCGGGGAATTTCATAAAACCGATCTCTTTCAGACGTTCAGTCAAACTGGTGCTGATTTGCAAATTTTTAATTCACCTCCATCATATTTGATGTGTATGAATACCACGTCTAGAGTTTTAAATCCATTTTGTTACTATACTACAATTGTGGCAGTCATAGGAGTAGTTTTTTAAGTTGTTTAACTAAGCAGTTTGCATTCAATGACAGGTGGAGCATTAGTTAATATTTTTAAAGATCTATGTTCCCCCTTTCGAGGGAAGAAGGAAAACTCTCTCTGAAGTTCCAACTGGAAATAATGTACAAGGAGAGCAAAACTCAATTAAGAAAACCGAACATTTAGTGGAAGTTGAAACACCCACGAGAGAAGTGACATTTTATATTTTTTAATATATTTAAATTGTTTTGTGTCTAGAAAGTTTAAAAATAAAATGAATACATGATTTAAAATTATCGCAATGGTAAATGGTAAATATATTGGAATCAAAAGGTAGTTTTAGTTAGAAACTTGAAGTTGTCTAGAGAATGTTGACTCTATAGATGTATTGTAATTTTGATGGAAAGTTCAAGTTAGTTTGTGCGTTTTGGTTCAATAATAATTAGTAATTTATGATTCTACAAATCATAAGTAAATTTAATAATAAAACATAAAAATTAATTAGAACATTTAAACACTATTTACGTCTAGATTGTATATGCATAAAATTATAATTGAAGGATTTCAAGAACAAATCTATAGATCAAATAAAATGAATGACATAATAAAAGCATGAATTCAGACATTAAGGTCTTGTAAAAGTATTATTATAGTTTGAATACAGTCAAAATGATTGAGGATAAATTAATCTTTAAATCATCCTAGAATACTAAAAGTCCCTATATCAAGTATGGATAGCCTAAAATAAGTGTAGTGTCATCCATGCAAGAAAATTAATAATGAGTGTTACATGGAGTCCTGCACTTAAGTAACAATTGTAGAGGTGAGTAAATATGAACCATGACCTACACCTCCAATGAGTTTACAAGAATCACACAATAAATTGAAACATCCATTTAAATATTGATCACAGGAACTTTCCTTTCTATGATGTAACATACATAACACTGAAGTATGCATGTAATTTGTCACTAAAGAAAATAATCTACACAAAAAAAATAAAAAAAACACCAAAAAAAACAAAGCCATGGAAAAATAAGAAACATTGAATCCAAAATACAAAATATAAAATGAAAATAAAATGCAAATAAAAATAAAAATTAACAACCTTAAAAATTAAAAACAATATTAAAATATTCATGAGTCATGGTAAGAGAATCCAAGTGATGACTAGATTTATGAGCAATGGTAAGAGAATCCAAGTGATGACTAGATTTATGAGCAACTCCACTCAAGTGAATGAATATAAATAAAAGAATTATGAAAGTTTGAACACAACTAAAGTCATAAACAAGAATTTGACGGCATGTAACCAAATAGAACAATCCTAAATGTAACACGTAACTCGATAGAATGTGACCAAACAAATAGAAAATTTAAAAGATCATTGTTGGCATTTTATACCCCATAAAGGTTACTGTTGATGCCCTTGCTCTGTTTCCGTAAACCCTAAGCCCTTGTTTCACAAGCTAGCGCTGCCTTCTCTTACGTCATTGACTTGCTAAAAGAGGTTGTTGGGCTTTTAAGTTTTAAGTTTTAACCGGTTTGATATATTTTTCTTGCCCTCCCTAATCCTACCGCTTTATAAATGAAGTGAAAATATCCCCCATGTTCTTGTCTTTTCCTACTCCTAACAAGCTTCCAGGAGATTAATGGGCTTTCCTTTCAAGCACAAAGGACTGACAAGGAAGCCTTCATATCAATATGTTTATGATTATTATGTAATGTCTTGCTCAAAATAGGAACAAGAATGACCAAATTACTAAAGCACACGTTAGTATCGAATACCATGCTTCACCTGCTAGGTCACTATAGCATATACACGATACATAAATTCTTCATGAAAATTAGCCTAAGCATTGTACTGTTGAAGAGAGAAATAATCCTCAATTTGGAGTTAGCTTTATTTGACCATGCAAGGCAAAGGAATCAAGAACATAGGTTTCAGAATGAGCAAATTGAAACTAATAGGCTCTAGCCCAACAACGTACAGACCTTTAGTCAACATTAACAATAACAATGAAATAGAAATCAACAGCAGCATGGGAATTATAACAATAATACAGTTCCACAGAATCAGTGTCAAATTTTAAGGTTAAATTAGTAGCAAAAACAAATGTCGAAACCAGGTCATCAAGTGTAAAGATGGGCTCAAGAAAACTTTGGGAGTAGAAAGATGTAGATAGTTGGGTTTCTTTGGAATCCCTAATAACCCTAACTCAATCCCCAATGAAACAAGAGGAAAGACTAATGCAATAATTTTTCGGTTTTTCAGTTCTTGATATTCAAGAAATCTTCTCCGTTTTCATTTTAAATTACCATATAACCTTTGTCCTGAAAGATTTGCCGAAGTAGAACTTCCGTACATTCGAACTATTCTAACAACACTTTTACAAGGGTTGCAGCTACACCACAGATCTGTACTAATAATCGCTTACCTATAGAAGGTAGTTTACAATCAAAATCATCATTTTACGAAGAAAAAAATTTCAGCTTGGATTATTTGTTATCGGCCACTAGCCATAGCCATAAAACAAGAGAAACGTCCTAACATTTAATAATCAATAAACAAAGACTTCAAATGTTTTCAGAAAACAATCTTTTCCTTCTCAAATATTACATTTATGAGGCATCATAAGATGAAGTCCACTTTATGCCGTGGAAACAATTTTGCATCTCAGGTATTACATAGTCTTCAGGAAATAGTATTCCTTCTCAGACATTACATTTATAAGCTATCAGAAGACAAAATTTCCACGCGCTTTATGCTGCAGAAGCAATTTTGCTGCTGCGGAAACAATTTTGTATCGTGGGGTTTTAGATAAGGAAGGACCCAACGTTCCTTTGCTCTTGAGAAAGACTTTTGAATCGGCGGTGGAACGTGAATACTTGCAGGAAAACCCAGAAGAAGCTTTAGCCTTGTCTGTTATTTCTTTATCTTTCCCGCACTCGATCATAGCTGCCACAAAGGGATCCCTCTGATACATTTTCTTCTGCTTCTTCTCTGACACCTTTTCCATGTTCATTGGTGGAGGCGGTGGACAATGATCCTTACTCCTTTGAATGCCAGGTCTTGTTGTTGTTGTTGTACTACTTCTCCTCGCTAATTCCACTTTCTTGGCATTTGAAAGAGGGAGTAGATATCCTTTTTGAGGAGGAGGAGAAGATGCCCAGAACTTCCAAGATGATGAAGAATGCGAAGCCATCAAATCCTTGGATTTAGATTACGAGCTAAGCTTTTGCTACAGTCCAGCCCAAGCAAAACTCCCAGAGTTCAATAGATTTGTATTGTGTATAAAGAATTCAAATGAGGCCTTTAATAGAGTTTTCCGAAAGAGAAGCCTGCTCTAATTAGAAGATCCAATTGGTTATCAGAATAGTTGCATGCATTAGAAAAGAGGCTATATTATTAACTCCTTTTTATAACTGCAGTTAAGAATACCAGGGAGTGCTTTAATATAATTTCTTGCCCACTAAAATTAGAAAAGTTGTGGGGTATCCCAATGGTTGCAAACTTTGCATGCATTGGAAACGAGATAATTAATTCTTATATTGTATCTAACTATATGTTGTTAAATTTTTAACTCCTTTTAATGTTTAAAATGGATAACTTAGGTAACTTATGACTCGAGTTAGATATGTAAATTTTTAATTTAATTTTATGTTTTTAAAAAATAATTATTGTTATTAATTTTGAATTAGAGACATTAATTTTAGATTTTTATTTAGAAATCTAAGTTAATTTCTCATTTAGTTTTTTTTTATTTTTCCACTTTGTTTTAGTTATTTATAACTATAAATTTGATCTATGAATTTTTAATTTAATATCAAATTTTAAAAAATTGATAAACTTAGTTTTTGCTTTAAAATTTGAAAGAGGATAAATTTTATTTAATTTAAATTTTTTAATTTTTTTTTTAAGTTCTAATTTTTAATATTTTAAAAAAATAATACATGAATTAAAGAATTAAATCTTATTTATTAAAAGAATAGAGTCAACAATGATTAAGGGTTTTCTTTCTCCTTCTTTCCCTTATGAGGCCTTGAAGCAGTTTAAATTTTAATATATCTTCTAATGGCACTGCCATTTTTACCTTTAAAAAAAAAAAAGTCAACAAAGCGTTTTAAACATCATTTAATAATTTTAAAATAATTAAAATATAAGATATTTAAAAAATAAATACATTAATTAAAAGTTAATTTTTTAATTAATAGAATAGGGTATTTAAAAATCATTATTTAATTTTTTAATTATCTTATTATGTTTATTTATTTTTATTTTTAATATTGGATAAACACTATTAATAAAATATCAATATTTTAATAAAAAATAATTATAATGCTTGGTTTTATTTAGGTAGGTAGGGATTTTGAAAAGGCCCTAATCCATCTTGTAGAGAAAAGGTAAAACATTCAAGCCAACAAAACAACAAACAACAACACAAAACAACAAGCCAACTAAGAACCATGCCAACACACACGGAACCCCACCAAGAATTAAGGTGGTTTCAAAAAAGGTCGAAAGAACTTTGTTTAACCTCATAATTAGGGTCCTTTTCTCCACATCTAAATTTCTAATGACAAAGAGAAATCAAAATATCATTGGCGAGATCTTCCAACTCCTTTGTAGAACTAACCATAGGGTGTTTAATTTTTATATCTTTCTGAACCTCTAAAACAAAGTGAGAAGACTCCATAGCAACAGAGGTTTGATCCTTCATTTTTCATACAAAGTGTTGCTTCTTTCTATTAGAACAATAGATAGAAGCATGTCCCACTATAGCACAATAACAACAAATAAACAAAGAGTCACGAGTCTCAAAGTGTTGAGTCTCACTGCTTGGCTATTATAGCCAATACAAAATAACTAATTACAAAATTGTCTTACAAACAAAATATGAACTAATGCAACTACATCTACACATGCATGAATTGAGCTCCGGTTAAGAGCACAATAACTTGTCTGTAGTAGATCTCGTTAGGAATCTTCTATCAAACTTCTCCACAACCTCTTTGCACTTGAACTCTAGATTATTGCTTAATATATTTCCTCTTTTCGCTTGCTTTCTACTGCCTATCTTTTTCCTTTTTAGTATTACCCTTCACCTTCTCTCATCTTCTCAATTTGCATCACCAAATTCAACACATTGGAACCAAATAGATGTTCTATATATATACCCATAGAATAAAAGAACTCAAGAGTAAGTCGGCCTAGCAAACATGTCAGCTTGAAGAACAATTTTGAAATATTAAGATTCAACATACTAGCACCCGACCGAAAGGTTAATTCACACGTAAAGATCTTCTTTCCACGTTACCATGGGACCCATAAATAGGTCATGCATAAGATAAGTAGTGTATCAAGGATTGACACCATACTACTTGACATTCTTTACTTTGACCATGTCTGCATTATGGATGCTTCTGTACAAATATGCCTAGGTAGCTTGATGGATTTCTTGTTCTTGGGTTTTGCCCAGTATTTTCATGATGGTGTTTCAATGGTCATCTACATTCTCTTTCGCAATTTTTTTATCCTGAAGCATTTTTAGGAAGACTTCTTGGAAACCCGAGTCTTCGTTATTGATGTGTGGCTATGTTTCTCATGCTCATTGGGTGGGCTGATCTCGAGATGGTTTTGGATGAGGGGCTTCAGATCTCTGAGGGATCTCATTTTGTTTGGAGTTTCATCACATTATACCTCGTAAAGTAGGAGCCCCTACTCAGTTTCTTTGTTTGGTGAAGTGGCAGGAAGAGTTGAGGAGGCAGACTCTTCATGCTTTTGGTTTCTTCTTGTTGGAGTTTGTTGTGTACCATCATGTCAGATCTTTCAATCTTTTCTTTATGGGAGGTTTACCTATGGTTCCTCTATGGTCATCCCTATTTTTTTGTTTGGTGTTGGAGCTTTTGATGACTCTATTTGTTTTGATGGGGTGGATGTTTGTAATTTTTTAGTGCTTGGTCTAGCCTTAGTCTTATGTTGGTTAGTGTATACTATTTTTGGGATTGTGGTTTGGTTGTTCATTGTTCTTTGTTTCAACTTCTTTATAGGGCTTCTATTGTTCCTAGTTGGGCTCTTCTCATATGAGGTGAAGTATACCCCTATAGAGGCAGGGTCTCTATTGGCAGCTATGTTATGGGTTTGGCGCATTATTTTTCAGTCATCCCCTTTCTCATTCCTTATTGAGATGGTAGCATCTCCTATCGAGGTGGTCATTTTCTTGTGGGTGAAGGATCATTGTTGCTCTTTGTGGTATTCTCTCGATCGTTCCTAATCAGAGGCAGGATTGAATTTAGTTCGTTTGACCCTTCTCTCTATATTCTCCTCTACTCTTCCTATCAAGGTGGGATATTCTACAATGGAGGTGGAGAGGAGCTTTGCAAGTGAGGAGGTTTTTCATACTAGAGAGTTCTTTGCGAGGTGTAGCTGGAGGGTTCTAGGTGCCAATTTAAAACCTAGCTTGAAGGTTTAGTGAGCCATGGCGAAACCCCTCCTCTTCTTCCCTTGGGATGCTTGGAAGGTTCGATAGAAGGTTGGTTCTAGGAGCCTTTCTTGTTATGATTATTCCAATTTGTAAGTTATTAGAAGGGAAGGTTATGTGAGCCTTAGTAAACCCCGTCGCTTATGATTATCTGAGTTGTTCTGTTAGCTGGCTTCAAGCTTTATAATTTTTCAGCTAGGTCTATAATGCTTTAGTTATTTGGATGGTTGTAGGTGGGCTACTTGTGTAGCGTGACTTACCTTACTTTACTATGATTTGTTAATTTGTGTCATTGGTCGTTTTGCTTGACTAAATGCTTCATCTTTCTTTGTAAAAGAATCAAAGCCCTTTCAAAATCCCTACTTACATTATCAAAAATATTCATTTTAAACCATTGAATTTCACCCACCAGATCAAAAATCTAATATCCATTTAGATATTACAATGAATATTTAAATGTAAATGCTCCATTATTATCAAAAGCATTCACTTGAAAAACTTAACGTAATAAAAAATCCGCGCAACAATGTTTTATAATTGAGAGAGTCAATTGTAAATTTAGTAGAAAGAAAAACAAAACCACATTGTCGAAGATGAAGAGTATCAAAATGCAAGCGACAAATCAGAGGGCATTAAGCAAACATTTCTTTTGACTTGTACAATGGATTCCTCAGACTTATAATTAACTTTTGCCTCTTGAATTATTTAATCAGGCGAACGAGCGGTTGTTGGAGTAGACGGTGCCGGTAACAACACATGCTCAGACAAAATATTGGGTTTCATAAAATAACCAGGCAAAACAAACCAAATACAATTTCAATGGACCCCGGGAGACGTTGAAAACTACATTGCAGTCCAGCCAGGTCTCAGGCTCTTATGCCATTGGCTAAAACTTCTACTTTTGAAAATGTGCGGATAAATCGATTTGTGGGCGACTCGAGTGGATAAAACAAATAAATCTGCTTCTCGCTTTCACTGTTATTTAAAATAACGGCAGTGGAGGTTAAGCAGCTTCTAGGCAACGCCACACAGAGTTGTCAAATTAATTAAATTCATTTTAACAATGCTGAAACCGCGTTAAGCCGTCTTCTTGTGACAATGATTTGAACAAGCCCCCACCACAACCTAAGGCTTACGATCAATATCGACTTCAATATCCAAATTCCCTTGTTCGTTGAATGCCAAAAATCCGCTTTGCAGAAGACAAAATTTCTCAGCTCTAATATAATGATTGTTGAGGAATATAATTTTGCGCATATTAAGTGGAGGGAAGTTTCCGAGAAGAAAGTAATGGATTTTTCAGTGCGAGGGATCCAGCTGTGAGTTTGAGCTTCCTGCTCTTGCATTGCCTACGTAATGTGAATATATTAATTGTGTATATCCTTTATCTGATGGTCCAGCACACCCTGGGATCTGTATATATTCATTGTGCATATCCCTTATCTGAAACACAAAACATTGAGACAAAACATTCTTAGCGAAATGAAAAAGTAGTGAAGAACAGTGTATATCCCGCCTGTTTGGCAGCAGGAATTGGATCGGAATTGCCAATTCTGGATAATGCCAAATTTCATGTTTGGGTCCTCGGAAAAAAATAGAATTGGAGTTCTGAAATTCTCATTTTGTCCCCAAAATGGGAATATCATCTTCCACCTAAATAGGTGGAATTGGAATTTCGAATTCCAATTCCAATTTTTACAAAAGCAAATTTAATATTTCGTGAGATCCGTGACTATAAAGATATATATTATATTGCTATAAGGATGTATATATACACATGTATGTATATATGCATGTGTGTATATACATGTATGTATATATACACGTGTGTGTATATATGCATGTGTATATACACATGTGTGTATATACACATATATGTATATATACACACATATATGTGTGTATATACACATGTGTATATGTCTATGTATATACACACATGTGTATATGTGTATACATGGATACACACTTGTATGTGTATATGTATGGTGTGTATATGTGTGTATATGTATGTATATATATATATAAATGTGTGTATATGTGTATACACACATGTGTGTATGTATGTGTATATGTGTATATATGGATACACACTTGTATGTGTATACACACACATGTATGTGTGTATAAACACACGTGTGTATGTGTGTATATGTACACAAATGTCTGTATATGTGTGTATGTGTGTGTATACACAAACATGTATGTATGTGTATATGTATATACATGTGTGTATATAATACACACACATGTATGTATGTATATATACACATGTGTGCATGTGTGTATATATACACATATATATACACACCATATTCAAAGAAATTAAAAAATAAAGAATTAAAATTCCTTATGCATCTTCTCATTCATCTTCCGGATAAACCAAACGGATCAGACCATATTCCGGATTTCATTTTTAAGATAAGCATCTTCCTGAATTGACCATATCCAGGATATGGTATTCCAGTACCCAAACGAGTTATGGATTCGTGCAGTGAAGAGAAGCAAATGGATCGAGTGTACAAAGGAGTGAGGTGGAGGAGTTGGGGGAAATGGGTGTCTGAGATAAGGAAGCCCGAGACTAAGACCAGGATTTGGCTGGGCTCATATGACCACCCGCATATGGCCGCTTGCGCCTATGATGTGGCGGCTGTCAGTTTGAAGGGCAAATTGGCATTACCCAATTTTCCTCACCTCCTTCACACGCTTCCTCACCCCACTTCTCTCAATCCTCGAGACATACAACTCGCTGCCGCGGAGGCCGTGCTCTCATTTACAGACTATCCCCATGTGACCACCGCTCAAGAAAGCTTCCCCCATTTTAACTTCTGTTTCAATCCTCCGGCGGCTGAAGCCGCCTTTGTAGTTGGCGGCGGCTCTGAAATGCTTGATCACGTTGATTCAATTATTTTGGAGCCGCCAAAATTGCATGATCGGTGATGAATGCGTGATGCAGGTGGCGGCTTACGTCGAATCAGGACTGAGCGTCTCCAATTGGAGGAAGAGATGCCGCAATTTGAGTCGCCGAATTTGGTGATGAATTTGGTTGAAGCTCTGCTTTTGAGTACGCCTCGATTTGAAGATTTTGGGTATCATGGTAGCGATTATTTTGATGATGGGTATTGCATGGAGCCTCCGGAGTTTGGATTTCTTTGGAGTGACTAGTGATTATCCACAACTATAATTCTTTTCACTGAGGGTTTCATGCGTATGGCATCCTGTCTGTGTTTCCGCTCTGGGCCATCCATCTGTCATACTGCATTTACTGCGGGATCTTTTTTGCATTAGGGTTAGCTTTTAGTATGGCTCCAGCGAACTTCGGCCCAGCAGTTGTTGTTGGTACGCAAGTTGAAGCTTCGGAAAGCCATGGTGCCTCCTCTGAACAAACGTCCCCGCAAGTTCATCCCGAAGGTCTTTCACGAGGTAACCCTGATATTGTTCTTAATCCACAAGAATTTGATTCTGCTTGTGAATGGTTAGAAAAGCATACGTTGATTGGATATTTTATGGATCGTACTCCTCCTGAAAGTATTCTTAAAGATTGGGTCAACAAGAGCTAGACCCCTCATGGGGTCCGTCTTGATGGTGTGCAAAACCTTACCAAAGGTTTTTTCCTTTTCCGGTTTGCTAACCCTTCTCAGGCGGAAGCGATTTTTAACCGTGGACCTTGGACTGTTAGGTCCTCCCTGTTAGTTTTTCAGAAATGGTCTCGAGATTTTACTGTCTCAGACGAAAAAAAACTTAGGGTTCCAGTTTGGGTTGAGTTCCCTGGCCTCCCTTTGCCATGCTGGCCGTTTATTGAGTCTATTGCTAAGACCCTTGGCAAAGTCATTGTCGTGGAGCATGACAAATTTTTCAATGCCCATCCCCAGAAGCGGGTCTGTGTTGAGGTCGACCTTTCTAGGGACCTCAAGGACACTATTGAAATTCAGATTGGTGCTCTCACCATCTCTCAAAAGGTGCTTTATTTGAATCTTCCCAACACCTGTTATCGGTGTCAATCGGCAGAGCACAAGATCAAAGATTGCCCGCTAGCTACCCCTCGGGTGAAACCTGCGCCTAAAGATGCGCCAGTCAAAGCCACCGATGCTGGAAAAAAAGAAGAATGGACTACCGTTTCACGTAAAGGCCGGAATGCCTTAGGCCCTAAGATGACACCAGCCTCTGCTGCTGTGTTTCCATCTCCGGATGCACCCATTGGTCATTCTCCACCAATTGATGCACCACCAGTGGTGCCCTTTGTTTCAAACCCTGTTACATAGGGGAAGAGTTCAGCTGCAAAGCCATCCACTCTAGAAGTGGTGCTTGCGCCGCCAGCAATTTCTTTGCCTACTTCCAAGGCTGTGCGTCGGTCTCGCAGTCCCGATGGACACACGGATGACCCAGATAAAAGGCAGTTCACCTCGTCTGGAGAATTTCTCCCCAGCTTTAGTTCTGTTCCAGTCTACTTGCAGAATAGCTTCTCCTCTCTTGGGGACAAGGAAGCCATGCAAGAGTTTTTATGATTTTTTTGTCCTGGAATGTGCGAGGTCTAACTGACCTCTCCAGAAAGTACTATGTTCGTGATACTC
>MU223687.1:21857-37458 GCA_018584345.1 Thuja plicata | reverse complement strand
TTGCCAACTCTGTTTCCGCTGGCTTGGTTCGGGGCATTTCCCTTCCTGATTCTTCTTCCCAGTTGGTTAATGGCCATTTTGCTGATGACTCCTTTCTCACTCTTATTGAGGATGAGGAGAACATTTCTGTTGACGGGGTTTTGCTGACCGGGTCCGCCAACAGTCATAAGTTGTCACCGGGTTCCTGAGAAATCGGCCAACTCCGCCTGCAAAGGTTGTCAGGGGGAAATAAATCCTTTGGGCCTTCAAGCACCTGGGTGTCGGGTCACGACGGTGCGGGGCTCGGTTGGGAGAGGTGACTATTTCCGAGGGGGATAGCTGGTTACTTCAACTCAATCTCCCAGAGATTCAGAATAGTAAGGGTTTCATGGAGTATTCCACACTTAGCAAATAAAATGAAAAAGATCCTGTAGGGTTAGAGACATTTATCTAACTACAGTCATGCTGAAAAGTCTAGAACATCGACAATACTCTGAAAGACTACACTAAATACCGAAGAAAAACACAACCATCAGTCCGCATTTCATCAGTAGTGGATTAAATAGGTCGTTAATCTACTTGAACATATCAGAGTAAAGGACATACAGAACATTAAAACATGAAATACCATTACCTCAGAAGCAGAGACGTTAACAAATTCATTGCCAAGAATCCTTCCTTCTTCATTAATGTTTGGTCCAGCAAGCACTAGTGCATGATACAATGGTGGCTCCAAGGGAGCATCTAACTACCAAGAACAGAACAATGGAGCATTGAGCTCTACAACTAAAACCAGAAATCACTTTGCTATTTCTTATGGACAAAAAAATCATCAATTTCACCGACCCTTGGAAATGGGCCGATTTACCTATTTATACAACTCTTTCTAACCCTAACCTATTTTACTGTGCTTTAATAAAATACAATATCTTGGGGCCACTACTACCTGCGCCACCCTACAAAAGACCTGGAGACGGAATAGGTCTGCCATGTCAGAAGAAGAAGACAAGAATATACATCGGAAGAATCGACCTCGAGAAGAGAGCCAGAGAGAAGAAAGAGGAAAGTAGGTCCCCCGGGGACCGAGGCTACATGCCTCATAAATGGAAAATGCGGCACCCTGTCTCCAATGTGCCAGGTGTACCTTTGAACGGCACCTTGAGAAGACCACCCTGTCAGAAACAAACTGCCAAGCCAACACCTCCTGATGCGCTCAACTACCCTCTGATAGTCTTTATTAACCGCTTCTGAAAGTGACCGGTCGGCCTCGGGAACCGGGACACGGATCACTTTAAAGAATACAAAATTTTGGATCTGAAACTTCGGGATCCGGGAATTTACGTCCCCAAAAGAATAAAGAATGCTTAAAGCCCAAATTTCCCTATTCCCGGAGAACGCTCAAGGCTGTTTATTATCGATGAAGGCCTGAAGGATGCGGAAAATGCCATCTTCATCAATCTTCCTTAGGCTGGCCCTTCGGTGCCTGGCCACTTCAACTTGTTCTGCGAGGTCCGGAACATTATTTCGGAACTCATCTGCCATCCTTGCGGCATCATGGCCCTTAAGTACCATTTTGGTTAGCTTTGCCATTCGGGCCCCATCCATCCCCTCCGGGGATTGATACCGAGATGCCATTCTTTCATCAAAATTCCCCAACACTGACTCCTCGGGGGTATAAGTATTTGTGCCAAGGGGATCAACCCCGGAAGCTTTTGTTACAAAGGACCTATATAAATTGGAAGAATGCTTTAATGTGTTTACCTTATCCTGTAAAGACTCTACTAGTTGCTTGGTTACCTCCAATGTGAGGTCCAGTCTGGAGTGCTGAGCCTTTACGAAATCAAATGATTCCTCACCCAGAATTCTGGATTTGGAGATTATATCTTCTCCCAGGGTGAGGAGTTCTTCGAACTCTACCTTCCACTCCTGGTAATTTTCGTCGTCACTCTCCTACTGTTAAATCAGTGCTTCCGCCTGCAAAATAACCTGCCAGGCCATATATAAATCTGGGAGAGTGGCCGCTAGGAAACACCGGGTGTTTCCTATCTGTAGCGCGGCCCATTCATCTAGTGCCTGGGCCTTCTTCTTCATTACTTTCAGGGAGTCTATGTCGCTCTGCGGTAATTATTTTGATGTGGAGGTCTGTGGAGGGGCGGTGTTGAGGGGTCGGGCCAGCTCTGTAAGCAACCCCATGAGGTCTACATTCTTCTCCTTTTCTGCCTTGAGCCTCTGGGCCTCTTTTTTGTATCGGGCCTCCACTGCCCGGGCTGCCTCCTTCAGCAGGTTTACTTCGCCCTGCTTTCCTCTTTTTCACAAAGATACCTCTGCGATATTGTATTCTGTGGGGTCTGTGGTCGCTTCATCGGTGTCTGGGGGAGGCATTGCTATCACCGCAACTGTTTCTCCGCCCGGCCCAGTTCGAAGGGTATGAACTGTCTGGGCCTTCTTCGCTTTTGGTGGGGCCTGAGCTAAGGCCATCATTTCGGCCAGGGAGAGAGGGACTGTTGGAGCGGATGGGGCTTTCCTTTTTCTGCTTTCTACCAACCATGGAGGTGGGAGAGGTGGCCTTCCTGTCAGAGTGTGTTCTTTGGGTTCTCTCCCGGTGTCCGGTGGTGGCTGCTCCTTTTCAGCATGTACTTCCTCTGTATCTCTCCCTGCCGGAACCTCTTCCTTAGCAACATCCTCAATCTCTGTCTCCTCAGCCTGGTCTCGGATGTCAATTGTTGTGTCTAGACCTTGGTCGGCTTCCTCGGGGATCTCTTCATGTTGCTCCTCTTCCTCATCTGTTGATAGTAGGGGCTGTATCGGGCCAAGATTCAGAGTTTGGGCCGCTGTGATTACCTGCCCGAAGGTTGCCCCCGGGAGTGGCCCTGAGAATACGGCGGCTAGGGTTACAGTTGGTCCCGAAGTTCTGGGTCCGGGTTCCCCAACGGATGGCTTCTGTTCACTTGGCAGTTGTTGGTCCACTCCCGGACCTTCTGTTCCTGAGACCTCGGAGATAATCTCCGGTTCTGGCCTCTTTTCTTCTATTTGCTGCTCTTCTTGTCCCGTAGCTTCTTCTTCCCAGTCTTCCGGATCCACAGCCTCTTGTTCTTGCTCCAGGACTCCCGTCCCCGCTTGTGTACCGTCCTCTTGCAGATTTCTGAACTCATCGGCTGCAAACATATCAAACTCCTCTTCTGGAAGGGGACTGGCTGGGTCCTCCGTTTGTTCTGCTTCCTTCTCCCGTTCCAAGGAACTGGAGGAAAGGATTTCCACTTCTTTTGGGAGGGAAGACCTTGGCACTGGTTCGGCCTTTGGCTGTGCAATATGCTTTCTCTTCCTCCGGGTGATCAGAGGCGGCCCCACGTCTTCTATTGCTGCTGCCTCCATAGGATCCACCCCCGTCACCTTCGCCATTAAGGCTGCCAGCGATGGGGAGGAAGGAGGAAGAATTGGTCTGGCCATAAGCGGGGGAGTGGCGAGCCTTGTGATCAACTGCTCCCTCATTTGTTGGGAGGCCGCTACAGATTTCCTAATCTGTTCTTGGATGGGGACTTGCTGCGCGGAGGGTGTTTTTTCTATCCCCTTTCCTTTATCTGCGCCTTGTGCAGAAGTCCCGGCCCCCGGGGTCAACTTTAGTACCGGTGGTAGTGTTGCTTTTGGTGCCGCCCTGGAGGCTAGGCACGCACTCTTGGGGCATGCCTTCTTAAAATAGGCATGACTTCTCTCGACCACCTCCCGAGTGAAGTCCTCAATTGTGTGGTCCTCCTGGATAGCCCAATTTATTGCTGGCAGTGACAATTTGTCGATCCCCTTTTTTTTGTACTGGGGATCTATGGTGCGGGTGTCGTCTGAAAAGCCCGCTGGGAACCTCCAGAGCTTTAGCTCCTGCATCATTCCGGCTATCATTCTATCGTAATGCCAGCTGTGCACATCCATATCATCCTGGAAATCTACCCAGAAGTCCTCCATGTGTGTGTGGTGGGGGTCCGCAGCCCGGGGCAATGTCGTGGCAATTCTGCCATGCGGATCAAAAAAATTTCACGCCAGATAAAATTCCTGCAAGTTGTAACATTGAATCTCATTATCTGCCTCCTTTGCGGCGGCTAGATTGCAGGTGTAGTTCCCACAGGAGATTGGGAACGAAATGTTTGGGACCTTCTTGTGGGCCAAGAGGGTATGTAGCTCCATCATCTGCCGGCAATATTCCAGCAGCACGATCTTGTCCCCGCAATGCTTGGGCAACAAGTAGGGCTTCCCGGAGAAGCCAGTGACCCTAATGTATGTGTGCTGCTGGAACTGGATGTAGTAGTGCCCATAACTACTAACTAATTTTATCACCTCAGTAGTCAGGCGGTATCCGGCATCTTGGGTGGGCGTGAGAAAATGGTAGTAAACGAAGGAGTCATTTACCCGGCAATAACTAGGGAAGTTGGCTTCCCATTGAATCTATGGGAAATGGTCCCATGGTGCTTTCTCTCCCCGTCCAAGTCTGAGAACACCATCTGTAAGTAGGCCATTGGAGTGGGGCCTCTGTTGGGCCAAAACCCAGAAAATATAAGAAGTCATATAGAACTTCTTCTTTTCGTTTAGCTGCAGGAACTGGGAGTCGACGTGATTGGAAATTATGGTCGCCCAGTCAAAGAACTCTCCCTTAGTGGAGATGCCCAGGAGGAAATAGTACATCCACTTTGCAAATTCCTGGGCGGAGGGTTGCCCAAATCCCTGGGCCAATGCTATCATCCCCATTTGGATGCTTTCCTTGAATTTGGAGCGGGGGATATCTATCTTCATTCTTTTTGGATCCCTCTTTGGGACCTTTAGCCAGTGAGTGTTCATGTACACCCGGGCGGCATCCTCTAGTTGGTTGAATTATTTCAAGGCATCGGTCTTTGTGACCACCGTGGCCCTATCAAATTGCGGGATCCCCAGGCCTGCTTGGAAAGTAACTGGGTCAAGGGACACCAGTGGAGTGGGGAACCCCATAGGTTCTGCAGCTGCAAGCATGATGGCCCAGACGGAAGAGTTATAGTTGGCAGCCAGGGTGAGAACAAGCTCCGGAGACTGCACGGAGCATGGGAAACAAGCTGCCCGGAGAATTTCAGAACCTCCAATGTTGGTTGCAATTTTGTCTCCAGCCTGTCGCTGGATATGCATTATCTTTACCAGGGCCTGCATTTCTGCCCAAGTCCCGACACTGGGGTCGGTCATCAATTTTACCTGGGACTCAACCTTTGAGCCCACAATCTCCTCACCTTGCATATACTTCATGGTGAGGGGCAGCTTTGCCAGGGCCTTCTCTATTTTAGACTTTGTCGCTGCCCTGGTCTCGGTTGTGGATGGCAACTCCGGACTTCCGGGAGGAGATGAGGCGGATGCTTCAGACATGATTGTAAAGTGAAGTCCGGACCTGCAAGACAAAGCGACCGTCAGAACATATTTATCAAAATAAAATAATAACTCCGGGGTCCGGAGATCTTACCACCGCACCGTTTGCTTTTCTTGAAAAGTTAGTTTTTCGCATAAGTATCTGAAAAGCAAAGCATAAACTTAGAATTTTATCATATCCCCGGGCCCGGGAAGTTTTATCACATTTGACAAAGACATAGGATGAATTAGCGGAAAGAGGTCCGCGGCCCAGAGGAATGACCGTTAGCAAAGAGGAATGTGGAAGCAAGTCCATGTGGACGCCACGTGCGCTGGCATTGAATAGATGTGATGGCACTGGCGGCATAGCCAACTGTTCAAACGCGCAAAAAGGGAAAGCCACTTGGCTAGAAGTAATTGCGCGCATGGAAAATAAATGAGGCTCTGACAGCCTTGATGGAGGAGAGAGAAAACCGCCCATTTGAAACTGGCCGAGAGCCAAGTTTCAAACAGGTGGTTTTCTGCCTCGAAGCGAGCTTGGAGGTGAAAAACCAGCAGCAAGGGCGACTCAACCAGCTTGTCGAGCCACCCGGAAGGATATACAGAGAGCTGAGGGGTATATACATGAAAAGGAGGGAGATATATAAGGGCTACCTATAGAAATATACATATATACATGAATATACATACGGATGACTCCCGCGGGAAAAGCCAAACGAAGCTAAAACAGGAATATACAGTCACTCACATTATGCACATGTTATCTACAAGCTATTTACATATGATTTACAAACTATTTACATCTGCACAGAAGGCGGACAACCTTCTGGCAGAGCCGAGCCACCAGTAAGTGGCAAAACTAGAAGACCAAAGAAAAACAACAGAGAAACAAAGCAAACGAAATGAAACAAGCAAACCCAAAGAAAACTAGAAACGAAAGCAAAGCGAAGAGGAGGGAAGCAGAGAAACCAACCTGAAAATGCAGAAGGCGGAGGAAGGGAAAGATTACCAGGAGAACTCTGCAACAACTTTGAATCATCAAGCTGTCGAGATCACCACCACGGAGCACTAGCATACGTCTGAGAACAGTAGAAGGTGTTAAGCTATGATTACCACAAATCTCTCTGTAACTGCTCTGCTAATCGCTTTGAAAATCGCTCTAATTCACTCTGAGTGCTCGAAGATTTTAATTACGGTAAGTGTGAAACTGACAGGCGAGTCTATTTATACCCGTGGTAAAAAGTAATCCTCCTTACTCCGGAGATTTCAGGTCCGGCAAAACCTCCGGACTATGGGCCCGGGGATTCCTTACGAGGATGTTCCTAAAACTTAGGAACATCATCACAAAGAATCCCGGAGTCCGGAATCAAGCTTCCAACCAAAAGGCAACCTCCGGGATCCGGGATCCCGGAGAGAAACAAACAAAACAAGAAAACAACACACACCGGGGAAGAAAAACCCCGGAGAAAGAAAACAAAAAGAAAAGAAAGACAAGGCAAAGCCGCAGTAAAAAGAAAAGCAAAAAAAAAGGGGGACCCAACATTTTGCACACAAAATGTAGGGACGGGGATGCAAGGCATAACAAATGGTGACTATCTGGGACAAATGCCTTAGCGCATTTGAGAACCATAGAATCTCTGGTTAGCGCGTCTGGAACAAATCGTCCTCTCGAAGGGTTTAACAGGGAGAGAGCAGCAAATCTAAGAGAACCCAACCACACAGGAGTCAGTCCGAAGCCCTTCATCAGTGGTGTCGTGTGTGCTTTGGAAGAAAATCAAGCGGATGACCTCTTAGGAGGAATAGAGAGGCAGTACTAATTACATCAAACCAGTCATCAATTTGATTGCTTCCCCCGGAGGCTGGAGTTTCCTCCCACTTTTCCTCTTATTATTTTTATCAATTTTCAGGTGGGGAAGGCGGTACTTCTTTCACCATTGAGCCTAAGCTTAGCTAAATTCAAATGGCGGTACTTCTTTCACCTGTCCACCTATATTTAGATATTCAAAGAAGATAAAACTCCAGACCCGGGAAGAATTTCTTTAGATTTTAGACATGGATCAACTAATCAGTACAGCTGATCTACCCTCGGCGTGTCCGATTACTTGTCGCTTATATTACTATTGTTCACTGATTGCCAGACTCCCAGAGAAAACACCCAATGGAGATTGCCCGAAAATGTGCCATATCCCGCAAAACAATCCCGGAGACCGGGTTGATTCCACCGTGATAAAGATAGATTCTAAAGTTCACAATGCCGGAGGCATTGCACCAGAGGCCAAAGTTATGCGAAGCATTCCAGTTCTTACAGGATGGAACAAAGCGTCGGGACCAAAGGAAAGCCAAAAGCGAAAACAAAGATAACAAAAGCAAGAGAAAGGAGACTGCCCCGGAGGACAGCCAACAAAACTATTTACAAGGGGACATTTATATATAATACAACTTTTGGACAATCTTACCCTTATTCGAAGTAATGCTTGAGAAACTGCCCATTAACAGGCAATGCAACAGGTTCTCCAGTCAAGGTGTTAAGGCAGTAAGTATTTGCCCTGCAGATTTCTGAGATTAAGTATGGTCCGAGCCAGAGCTGTTGGAACTTGGTGTGTTTTCCTTTCTTCTCCCGGGCCTTGTCCCACAACAGGACCAGATTCGAGATCTGAAAAGCCTTGTATTGGGCTCTCCTGTCAAACCATCATTTTACTACTGCTTGATGACGCGCAAAGTGTTCAAGGGCTGCGTCTCATTGTTCCTCCATTCGCACCAGATTCAAAAGTCGAACCTCCATAATATTGTCCCTGTTGTTGAATTCCTGCATAAACTGTAAAACTGGGATCTGTAAGTTGACTGGGAATACAGGGTTCTGACCATAAACCAGGTGGAATGGGGATGTCCCCAGGGCGGCTTTAATACAAATGCGATCTGCCTAGAGGGCGAACTTTAATTTTTGGTGCCAATCCCGGGGGTTTTGTTCCACTAGATGTTTGATCACCTCAAGAAGATTCTTGTTTGTTGATTCAGCAACGCCATTTCCCTGAGGATAATAGTTGCTGGAGAACTTAAGTGTGATCTTTCGGTTGTAGGTCCACTCAAGTAATTGTGCAGAAGAAAACGCTGGACCATTGTCACATACCAAAGCAAAGGGCATTCCAAACCTTGTGACGATGTTTTCCTCCAAAAATTTGATGACTACGTCCACTGTGTTATTTTTACAAGGTATGGCTTCAAACCACCGAGTGCAGTAATCAGTAGCAGTCAGTATATATCGGTGGTTGGCAGACGAGTTGGGGTTGATCTCTCTGATGAAGTCAAATTCCCACTGGGCAAAGGGTCTAGCCTCATAGACTGGTTGCAGAGGCATGGCTGGGTTACGCTCACGATGTGCCGCAATTTGAGAAGTATGACATTTCCTGACATGAGCGTAAACATATTTGAAGATACAGGGCCAATAATACCCGGCCCAAAGGATCTGGTGGGCAGTGGCATTGGCTGAACCATGCCTGGTTCCAAACTGTCCGTGGAATTCATTAATTATTTTTACAGCTCGGTCCCTGTCGATGCACCGGAGGTACATTCCTTCGTAGTTCTGACAGTAAAGCACAGAGTATTTGATCATGAAATAGGCGCTTTTCATCCGCAGGGCACCGCGTTTGTGGGGAGGTAATCCCTCTGGGCATTTTTTGTTTAGCAATAAGTACACCAGGTTGGTATACCACAGATATTGGGTAATGGATTCCACCGTATAAGTATAACATTCTACATGGGGAATCTCTTCTGCTATTGTTCGACTTAGTCCCTGGCCTCGGACTATTTTCATCGGCTGCATCTCTAAATCGTATTCCTAGAGGATGGCCATCCATTTCTCCCGTCTTTCGCCCAATTCACTCTGCATCAGCAGAGATTTGACAGCTTGGTCCGGGATGATAGCATGCACTTTGCTCCGGAGAATATAATGTCAAAATTTCTTCACGGCGCGAACCAAAGCAAAGGCCTATTTTTCCAATGATGAATACCGGACTTCAGCGTTCTTAAAGGGGGAACTCATGAAAGCAATTGGTCGTTCCTCCCCTTTAACCTTTTGGGTTAGTACTGCCGCGGTAGAATGCAGCGAAGCAAAGGAGTATATGTAAAACGGAAGGGAATAGTCTGGACTAGCCAAGACAGGTGCCTCCGTTATCGTCTATTTAATCTGTGTGAACGCCCGCTTTGCTTCAGGACTCCACTCAACTTTGGTATCATTTTTCATCATTTCGTCGAGTGGTTTAACTATCTCTGCGAATCCTATGATGAATCGACGCACGAAGTTGATTTTTCCAAAGAAGGATCGCATTTCTTTCTTGCTACTAGGCATCTGTAAGTTTAGCAATGCTTCGACTCTATCAGGGTCTATGGATATACCCTTCTTAGAGATGATATGCCCTAGTAACTTTCCCTCGGTGACCCCAAATATGCACTTCTTGGGGTTGAGGGATATTCCATACCGGCGAAATCTCTCGCATATCTGAGTGAGATGGGCGGCGTGATCACGCCTGTCCCGGGAGAAGACGGTCAAATCATCCATGTAGATGATTATGCATCGATTTACAAGGCCCTCAAACGCAATTTCCATGGCCTTCTGAAAAGTAGCCCTTGCATTGATCAAACTGAAGGGCATTCTTCTGTACGCAAACGTTCTCCACTTGGTGGTAAACGCTGTTTTTTCTCTATCTTCATATTTGACCATGACCTGGTTGTATCCTGAATATCCATCCAAGAAAGACATCATCTGGGATCCATTCACTATTTGTAACACCTCATCCAAGGAGGGGAGAGGGTGTTTATCTTTCTTGGAGACCTTGTTTAAATTTTGGAAATCCACGCAAAGGCAGATCTCGCCATTCTTCTTCCTGACTGGGACCAGGTTGGCAACCCATGTAGTATGTCGGATTGGAAAGATAATCTGAGCTGACAGCAGTTTTTCTACCTCCTGATGAATCAGAGGCTCTATCAAAGGGTTGACCGATCTTTGTTTTTTCCGAAAGGGCTTAGCGTCTGGTTTCAGGGGGATGGTATGGGTCATGATGGATGTGTCATATGTCTTTAAGTCTTCATACCCCCAGGAAATTACATCAATGTATTCTCGGAGAACCGCGAGAATCTTGTCCTTTTCCTCAGGGAAACAGGAGGTGCCTATGTGGATGATTTTCTCTTCACCAGGCTGGCCGATGTTAACCTTTTCAAACTTTCCTCCCTCAGGGGAGGATGATACCTTCTCACGGGCTTGAGGGTCCGAGTCGAAGATTCACTCTAATGCAACCATCCCTTTGGGGATAGTGTTGGTGGGCAAGTCCATGATCCCATCGTCTTCATCACCCTGTCCAGTGTCATCGTGGTCTCATTCCTCCACTATCTGATCCTCAAAAACACCAACATTGGCCATGAAGCCTAGGATATGTTGATTGTCCTCAAAAACCTGAAAGTGAGTAACATTGTCTGGAATGGAGGGGGTGGGGACCATCTCAACTGAAAATCTCTAGAGTCGTGAGCTAGCCATAGGCTCAAGTGTGCTGGCAGAAATGGCTAGGGCATCCGGGACATAGTTCCGGCGCCGGGGAATAAGGTCAATGCCAAAGGCATCGAAATCCTCGATAAGGCTCCAAGCCCAGTTGCGGTACGCGGCCAGCCTTTTTTCATGACATGTGTATTGACTCCGGACTTGTTTAACAACCAACTCTGAATCGCCCAGAGCCCGGAGGCGGGTGATACCTTTCCTTAGTACGAATAGGAGTCCAAGGACCAAGGCCTCGTACTCCGTGACATTGTTTGTATAGTTAAACTGTAGCCTGTAGTACGCGAGAAAGGATTTCCCCCATGGGTTGATTAATTCTACCCCGGCCCCACAGCCCTGTTTGGATTGGGACCCGTCGAACTTAAGGGTCCACAAGTCATTGTTTGTAGTCTGGGGCTGGGGAGGGGGAGTTTTCTTTGGATTGTTGCTGGGAGACTTGGGGATTTTCTCCTGGACTGCCGGCGTGGAAGTGAAATTTATCCCCGAAGGCGTTTCGATTTGTAATTCCTGGGCGGGTGGCACTAAAGGAGTGCGTCCCATAGAAGTACTGGGTCCTGGGGAAACGGTTGTATGTTCACTCTGGAGGATATCAAGTTGCTGAGTAGCGATTGACAGGCATGGCTCACACTCATGCTCTGAATGTTTTTGTTAATGCAATCAGCACCAAGTGTTGGATAGGAGTGTAGCAAGGGTCGCTGTTGAACCCTGAGAGTTAACTTCAACTCTCACCTTTTCCTCTAAGTCTTGTGCTCTTTGTAATACTATGGGGTCCTCTCTAGGGATAAAATCAAACGTTAAGATTTCAAGAGGTCAGTACACCCCCAGAGAGATCTCGGAGAAAAGGACTTCATTGACCTTCCCGACTTCGGTAAGGGCCTGTTTCATCCGGGGTTCGCTCTCGACCCGGATCTGAATGGATTCTCCTTCCCACGGAAGCCACAAGTGGGTGAAGTCGGTTGAAAAGTATCCATATAAGGACTTAGACCAATTCTGACTTAGTAACATCCCATAAGTCTCTAGGATTTCCACCACTTGGATGTCAATAATGCTGGCTATCCTGGGGTCCTGGATAAGATGTATCTGGACGTTTTTCAATTTCCCCACCATTTTAACAGCAGTCTTATCCAGTTGGATCACTGCGCCATTAGACAGGGTGGGGTGGAGTCTGAGCTTCTGACAAATGGATAAGGGCATGATGTTACCTAAAGCTCCGGAATCTACTAGGCAGTTGTGTATGTTTTTTCCATAAATGTTCAGACCTAGCAGGAAAGGGGGATCCTCATTGTTTCCCTGGAAGATGGCCGCATTAGCATCTTCGAATGAGATAGTCTTAGGTGGGCGGCTGACTGCTTCCGGGTTCCCTAAGAGCTTCAGAAGGGACTTCTTCTGCTCGGGACAATTTAACAGAACCTCCATCAAGGTCATGGAGGTGGTGGTCTGCTCTAATGCCCTCGTGATGTCAAACCTTCCTCCCAGGAACTAGTGATTTTTTTCCGTGGGATCTTTTGCTTGGTTAGAGCTAGGACCTTTTGGAGGGATGGGTCGATCAGTTGCACTACCCCAGGGAGGAGGAGTGTCTCTGGTAGGAGGTGTGGGCGTATAAGCTGGTCCTTTACCTGCCTGGCTCCGGGTGTGGTATGGAGCCCGTGGGTTGGTAAAGGTGTTGGCCTCAAAGGGCGGAATGGATTCATCAAAGAATCCCTATAGTTCTGATTCTTCTTCATCTTCCCTGGAAGTTCCGAAGAAGATGGTATCACAGGTAAAGGCACTATGGGTTTGCTCTTGGACAGGGGGCTCCGGAGGAGCGGTATCGTGCGATTGCTGCCTGTCCAGCTGGGAGATCATTATGACTTTCTCCAAAGTGGCACAATTCACTTCATTGTGCGAACCTGTATCGTGCAGCTGACACCAGTTAGTCATGGGCTGGAAGTCTGTGACTGGCGTAAAATGGGATGGCCCAGCACCATTTTGATTGGTGTTTTGGTTCAGAGGTGGGCCTCCAATATTAGCGTTGTTGTTCCATTGTTGTTGGTTTGGCCGAGGCCCGTTGTTGAAGTTTCTCCCCCTGACATTGTTGTTTCACTGGCCGGAGAAGATATTTCCCCTCTGGAAATTCAAATTTTGGGGCGCGTAGGACCCAGCCTTTAGTTGACCCATGTCCATGGTCAGAGTGGACAGCATTCGCCGGAGGGATTCAACCTCGGTGGTCAATTGAGTGTCAGCGTCACAATGAGATGGTTGTGGCGGTTGTTGGCTTCCCGGGAAGGTAGCAGAATTCACCGGAGTCAAGGGCGGCAATCCTCTAGCCGCGGATGACTAGAAGAAGGGCACTCTGGACGGTTGTGTCTGAGTCTATTGTGTCTGCTGTGGCTGATTCCAAGGGAAGACTTTCAGACCCGGTGTCATCTGGGTCTGGGAAGGGTAAACATACCGCGCCTATTGGTCTATCAAAGGTGGCGGGGGATTCACCGCCATCGAGGGGGCGCCTATTGCCAGATTGGGATTGTAACCCCCGACATATGCAGTTCCGCCGGGGATCATATTGAAAGGCATATTCTGTCCAATCCCACCCGGGGATTTGTTGAGACCACGGGACAACTCTAAGGCCAGGTTGTAGACTTTTTCCAAAGTGTCCCGGTCGCCCGGAGCGGTTGTTCTCCAGAGGAGAGTGGCAACGAAAGGGTCCATCGCGTTGAGGTATGTCTGTATGGTAACATCTAGCGATGGGACAAAAGGGCCTGTGCACCTCTTCAAGGCACGCTAGAACCTATGGTTGAATGCTGCAAGAGGTTCATTGGGTTCCTTTTTGATGGAGATAAACTGGCTATGGGACCAGGCTGGGTCCACATGCATGCGAAAGGCAGCCAAGAAGGCGTCCTCCATATCCTGCCAAGTGTTGATGTAGTTGGCAGGAAGGTTAAGGTACCAGTTCAACTCACTTTGTCCTAAGGACAAGGGAAACATGCGGGTCACAACATCTTCATGCTGGATCTGGTGTCGGTTCATGGCATCTTTGTATGCCTGTAAATGTTCTTCTACGGTCCGTGAGCCTAAGTGCTCATATCGTGGGTAGATCTTCTCCGAGTGAGAGGGTAAATCATTGATTGCGCCCGGAAAAGTGCCCATTGGGGATCCAGTGTTTCCAAAGTATGCAGCCATTGGGAGAACTATATGTTGGGTGGTTTGAGTACTATTTCCTGGGGCCATCTGGGGAGTTTGGGTATTAGAAGGTGTGGTAGATCCCCAGACAACAGTGGCTGGTATGACTTTCGATGTCCGCTTCTTTCGAGCAGGAGGCTCGAGTTTGACAAACCTTCCAGGATTCAGAGCAGACCTAAGGACTTTTTCAAATTTAGCCGGGGAAAAGGACCCAATCCCACTAAAGGCTTGTCTCCTAAAACTACAACTCAGGGAACCCTCAGGAGGTGTAAAATCAGAATCCTGGGAGGGGGATGAGTTCATGCCCTCCTTCTAGTGCCAGTTTTTGTTGACGGGGTTTTGCTGACCGGGTCCGCCAACAGTCATAAGTTGTCACCGCGTTCCGGAGAAATCGGCCAACTCCACCTGCAAAGGTTGTCCAGGGGAAATAAATCCTTCGGGCCTTCAAGCACCTGGGTGTCGGGTCATGACGGTGCGGGGCTCGGTTGGGAGAGGTGACTATTTTTGAGGGGGATAGCTGGTTACGTCAACTCATTCTCCCAGAGATTCAGAATAGTAAGGGTTTCCCAGAGTATTCCACACTTAGCAAATAAAATGAAAAAGATCCTGCAGGGTTAGAGACATTTATCTAACTACAGTCATGCTGAAAATTCTGGAACATCGACAATACTCTGAAAGACTACACTAAATACCAAAGAAAAACACAACCACCAGTCAGCATTTCATCAGTAGCAGAATAAATAGGTCGTTAATCTACTTGAACATATCAGAGTAAAGGACATACAGAACATTAAAACATGAAATACCATTAACTCAGAAGCAGAGATGTTAAAAACTTCATTGCCAAGAATCCTTCCTTCTTCATTAATGTTTGGTCCAGCAAGCACTGGTGCGTGATACAATGGTGGCTCCAAGGGAGCATCTAACTACCAAGAACAGAACAATGGAGCATTGAGCTCTACAACTAAAACCAGAAATCACTTTGCTATTTCTTATGGACAACAAAATCATCAATTTTGCCAACCCTTGGAAATGGGCCGATTTACCTATTTATACAACTCTTTCTAACCCTAACCTATTTTACTGTGCTTTAATAAAATACAATATCTGGGGGCCGGTACTACCTGCGCCACCCTACAAAAGACCTGGAGACAGAATAGGTCTACCATGTTAGAAGAAGAAGACAAGAATATACATCGGAAGAATCAGCCTTGAGAAGAGAGCCAGAGAGAAGAAAGAGGAAAGTAGGTCCCCTGGGGACTGAGGCTACGTGCCTCATAAATGGGAAATGCGGTGCCCTGTCTCCAATGTGCCAGGTGTGCCTTTGAACAGCGCCTTGAGAAGACCACCCTATCAGAAACCAACTGCCAAGCCAACGCCTCTTGATGCACTCAACTACCCTCTGACAGTCTTTATTAACTGCTTCTGAAAGTGACCGGTCAGCCTTGGGAACCGGGACACGGATCACTTTAAAGAATACAAAATTTTGGATCTAGAACTCCGGGATCTGGGAATTTACGTCCCCAAAAGAATAAAGAATGCTTAAAGCCCAAATTTCCCCAGTTCTTGGAG
>MU223686.1:311098-329490 GCA_018584345.1 Thuja plicata | reverse complement strand
GAGACTCTAATAGCATATACAGGCAATAAGGTTCTTAAGATTTTACTTACCACTGTCTCCTCTTCAAGTGTACCTCCAACACCTCATATAGCATTGACTACTTCTTTTATTCTTGTGTTGTACTGTGCGATTTTTTCACCTTCTTTTATTCTGAGATCATCAAAATTTCCTGTAAGGCTTTCTACCTTGGCTCTCAGAACATTTGTATCACCTTGATGTACAAGCTCTAGTTTGTCCCACATTGTCTTTGCAGTTTTGCAATCTTTGACATCTTCAAATTCAGCATCAAAGAGTGAGGAAGAAATCTCTATAACCATGCAGTTATGCTCATGCTTCACTCTTAATTGATCTATTGTCAATGGTCCTATAGGAAACACATATTCAGTATCTAAGTATTGAGTAATATCATTGCCAATACCTGATAGGTGGAGTCTTATCCTTCTTTTCCATGAAACAAAGTTGTCTTTGTTAAACTTGGGCACATCTCGTCTGTTCATCTTGTGATCTTTACTTAGGTCTTGAAACCTTCCTTCTAAGCACAGAAGCTCTGATACCAATTGTTAGTAATAACTGAGAGGGGGGGTGAATCAGTGGCCTCAAAAATTTATCCTTTAAACTTTAATCCACCAATCAATACATTACAGATTATTAATTCCCTACAAGATGCATGCCTTGAAATACTTTGAAATAATTAATTGTCTGTCAGTTTACCTTGTCTGTCCTTATTCTCCTTGATTACCGATAAGCAGTAAAACTTATTAACTGATACTCAGTAAATATGCAGAGTTTACCAATCAATCCAGAAATGCATATGTGAAATGTAAAACAATAAAGTAATAAACCATACACACATAACACATGGATTTTAACGTGGAAACCTTGTTAAGGGAAAAACCACTGGGACCGTTACCCCAAATTTTCACTCTTCTGAAGTGAGCCTTGTTAGGATCCAACCCTATTAAAGGTTACAAACACACTTTTAAGTGTGACCTTTCTAGAGGATTTTTATACATAGGTTTTCACTTAGTATCTGACATCTATTTTGCTACCATCCTTGAATCAACCTCCTTCTTAGACTGTTAATATGCTTTAGGCAAATCTTGCTACCATCCTTGAATCAACCTCCTTCTTAGGCTGTCAATAGGCTTTATGCAAATTCAATGCTAGTTTCATGAATCAACCTCTTTGACAATCTGTTAGGATATACCTCAATTATAGAAGACGGTTAAGTCCTGCTCTATTAAGAGACTTAATGCTTCAATGGTTAAACTGTAACATAATGACTTGTTTCTAATGCAATTTGAATTGCAGATTTTTAGATCTATTTAAGTACAATACCTCTTTGATCAATGTATCAATTCAATTCCTTTTTGCTCCACACTTTCTGCTCTATGATGTTGTGCTTCACTATTCATCAATGTCTGCATTCTTTAGCTCTCCCTTAGCTTGATTGATCAGGACTGTATGAAGTTTATCCTTCACCAGTTTCTCTTCAACATCTTCTTTCTATTCACTCCACTTTCGTGTATATGATTACTTGTGAAAATGAATTATTCTTGTCTCTTATATAGACATGATATTCCTTAATTCTTGATTCTTGGCGTGAAAAACAATCTAGCCAATCTGATTTATGGCTTTAACTCCTGATTTATCTCGTAGTTATCTTCTTGTCAACTATATAAATCTTCTTTAAATCAATTACTTAATGGTGGTCAAATAAAACAAATAAAACAACTAGTTAAGTCTATCCTTAAGCTCTGCCAGCTAGATATTTTGTCATTTTCTAAACTCTATGTTCCGTCGGTCAATTCTGCAGTTCATCATCGGTGACAACTACTAGTTTCGTCAGTGTAACTCCAGTTAGCTTCGAGATCTCCATCCGTCAGGAAATTCTATTTTTAGTTCATCGGGCATCCTGTGATTTTGCTTCGTCAGGAAACACTGTCTTCTTCTCATCAGGCATCACTATGACTTTTTCTCTGGCTTTACTGATGGTGTGCACTCCATCATTGTTGTTTGTCACTTAGTGAATACTTGACTTTTATGCATTGCTGAAAGCATAATCATTGTTCCATTGATTCTCTGAAGTCTTTGGCATTATGTACATGACCATAGAGATGATATCAAGTTGACATCAATCACAATACAAACCATTAACTATTTTAATGTCTTGCATCATCTTCAACTTAACATTATCAAACATTCAATCAGTTACATGTCATCACCCCCCCTCAAAATTAACAAGAGATGCACTATAAAATTGTGACAAGAAAAGTGTGGACGTCTGTCATATGATAATTGTTATATTGTTGAATGAAGAGACTCATCCGAAACCAAGATGAAGATGAAGATCAATCTGTATGAGTGCCCCCAAAGACACTACTTGAACAATGAGTAGATAGAAAACAAAGGCATACATATTCATCAATCAAAGATACAAAATATAATAATCTGCATAGGCTCCCCCTAACAATGAATAAATAGAAAATAAAGGAAAAACATCTATAAGTTGAGGATGCAAATGACACATGAATTTGTGAGTGACCCCAACGATACTATTGTACCATACAAGAACAAATTGCTAGTTGAAAATACAGGTGTCAACTGTCTATAAAATTGATCAACTATGAAATAAAGGAAGCATCAACATGAGCAAAAAAAACCTCTCCATAATGTTGAAAAGAGGGGCATGACAGGTTCACTGACATGGTTTCACTAAAGAGAAAAATGAAGGCAAGACCCATATGAAGAGAGAATGACCTTGGCATGTCCGTGATGTAGAATTTGATTCAACCTCTATTGTCCTGACTATTCAATGCAAGCCTCTACTTATGGGCTGAAGAAAAATTTGTGTCTTCTATTCAAAATATTTGAATGACATGAGAATGACAGAAGCTGAAAATTCCATTCTTCCATGCTTTGATATTCTACTCCTGCCAAAAAAAAATTACTCTCTTTCCTAACTCCTAAGCTCTGATACCATGTATAATTTTTGCAGTTGTAGCTACATAGATCTAGCTAAGAAAAAGAGAAAACAAAGCAGCTTTTACAAAAAAAAAAAACCAAAGCATGTTGAACAAGAATGAAATTCAATCACTCATTAATTATCTAATAATAAAATTACAAAGTGGATAATTTATACATATTGAAACCACCCTATAAAAACAACAATTACAATGAGATGCATCAGTTAATATCGATCCTTAATACAAGAGTAGTTAACATAAAGCAAAAAAAGGTTGCATATAATGCATCTATAAAGAAAGTAATAGTTTGCATGTAATGCATCTGTTATTCATTGAGAAGATTTAGGTAGCTTACCAGATCCATTATTGACTGAGAGATGCAGAGAAAACTAATACTAACATAGCTAACTTCTAAATGCCTAGAATTTGGTTACTTCAATACTGAGAACTTGTGTGTGAGAATTGACAGGGGTTGGTGAACACCTTTGGAAGTTTTCCAAGCAAGGATCTTCTCCTTATTCAAGATACAACTTAAATTTTACATAATGATCAAATACATGTGAATCTATTATGTAATGTGTGTGTGGGTGGGTGAGCATACATACATATATACATACATGCATGTATGTATCTATATATGTATGTATGTATGCACATATACATACATATCTATATCTATATCTATATCTATATCAATATCAATATCTATATATTTACACACACACACACACACACACACACACACAGAGTTACCATTAATTTTGATGCAATACATTTATAATTATAATGCAATATTATGCAAAGTTCTCTCTTGATAACCATATTTTTTCCGTTTTTACAACACCCTTATTTATTAGTTTAAATAGTTCACATTCACTTGTTGATGAATTATGGACATTATGAGGGGGTGAACTTGGGTATAGGAAAAATTCTAGAAATCCAAATGTGACCAAGAACAACAATGGATAATTTGTAGATAAAAAATTGTCACTAAAAATGTTTGCAGGCATGATCAAGTTAATTATCAACTTTTTATGGATAAACATGCAATGGAGACTATTCATGACATTAGGGATAATTAAGTCAAAGTGAGTCCAAAGTAGAGAGATAATGTGTAAGGAAATTTCACCCTTATTTTTTTCTCCACTTTGACTTACATGTGAAATATTACAAATATTTTTGCCAAAGTAAACAAACAATCGAAATCAAAGTAAATACTTATACACATTTAAAATAAATACAGATAAGGATGGTGATTCCATGAATGCTCATTGTAATGAGTATTTTATGTACAAACATACAAATAGAAAAAGTTTCAATGAGTAGCATTTAAAATTCATGAATATGGGCACAAATAACAATTACCCAATGCATTCACTATAAATAAACAAGAAGAAAATGAAATAAATATGCAAATTAGACAAGATGGAAGCTACAAAAATGAAGGTATATGTTACACATGATGTGAGTCATGGGACTTCTATACATACTAATCACAATTAATGGTACATCAATGGGCCTATGTACATAAATATTTTTAACAAGTACTATCTAATATCCATAAAAATAGGCAAAATAATTAAGTACTGAATGCATTTTGTTGACGAGACTTTATGATCGGGTCCACCAATAGAGGTAAGTTGTCACTGGGTACCGGCCAACTCCGCTTGTAAAGGTTGTCTAGGGAAATGAGATTCCCCAGGCCTCTAAGCACGTGTGAGTCGGGTCTCGACAGTGTGGGGCTCGATTGGGAGATGTGACTATTTTTCGAGGGGGATAGCTGGTTATCTTCAACCCATCAACTCCGGGGATTCAGGTAAAAGGGGTTTCTCCAAGCATACATTCACTTAGCAAATAAAATTAAAAAAGATACTGTAGAGTTAGAAGTATTTCATCTACCTATAGTTATGCTAAACATTCAAAACATCAACAATGCTCTAACACACTACACTAAATACTGAAGAAATACACAACCGTCAGTTCATATTTTATCAGTAGCAAAAGAAAGGAGGTCGTTAATCTATTTTAAGCATTAGATCAAAGGACATGAAGAACACATAGCATAAAATACCGTTAACCTAGAAGACAGAGTGCCAACAAAATCATTGAGAGAACCCTTCCTTCTTCATTAACATCTTTCCAGCAAGCACTGGTGTGTGGTACAATGGTTACTCCTAGGGAGCATTTAACTACTAAAAGCTTAAAACTATGGAGCATTGAGTTCTGCCACTAAGAAATAAGAAAACCCACTTTTCTATTAGCTATGGACTACAAAATCATCAATTTTGCCGACCCTTGGAATGAGGTCAGACTTATTATTTATACACATCTTCTGACCTAAACCTAACCCTAACTTATTTTACACTTTACAATAAAATACATTATCTGGTAGCTGGTACTACCTACACCACGCTACAAAAGACCTCGAGATGGAAAAGGCCTGACATGTCAGAAGAATAAGACAAGAAAGGTGGAGTGGAAGAATCAGCCTCAAGAAGAGAGCTGGGAGGAGAAAGAAGAAATCCGATCCCCCAGGGATTAGGGATACATGCCTCATAAATGGGAAAGTGGTGCGTTGTCTCCGACATGCCAAGTGTGTCTTTGAAGTGACACCTTGGGAAGACCACCTATGAGAAACCTCCCATCGAGCTAACATGCCTTGTTGCAATTACCCATCTTATGACAACCTTTATTACTGTCCTGAAAGTGACTGGTCGGCATTGGGAACCAAGACACAGGTCACGTGAAGAATTAAAAAATGTGGGATGTGAAACTCTGGGATCTGGGAACTTGTGTTCCAAAAGAATAAATAATACAAAAATCATGGTGCGGGTTGGACTCTCTAGAATCCAGAGGATTTTATTACTTCATGATTTTTCCCAAGCTTCCAATACTTGGCTTAGGCCTTCCTCATCTACGCCCTAGATGATGTCCCACCGGCTATGGACAGCCTCCATTGCATCCTCAACTTCTTCAGCCCTGCTCTATAATTCATTCACTATCTTGATGGCATCATGTGACCGAATCATGGTCTTCGACAACTGGGACAACCTGCCTTGATCAAAATCTCTGCCTGGTGGATATAGGGATTCCATCCTTTCGTCGAACTTACTGAGGACATAGTCCTCCTGGGTACATGTTTCGGTGGTGAAGGGATCAACTTGTGATACCCTAACCACAAATGTCTTGAATAAACCCAAGGGATATTGGGCAGCTGCCAACTTTTCTTTTAAGGTCTTAACCAATTCCTTGCAAACCTCAATTTTGAGGGTAAGTCTGGAGTACTAGACCTAGAGGGAATCATATGATTCTTCTCCCAAAATGCCAGACTCTGAGGAAACCTCCTCACCTAGGCTACAGATCTCTTCCAACTCGGCTTTCCACTTCTCATATTTTTCCAAGTTTAGCTCCCATATCTCAATGGAGCTTCTTGCATGGCTAAGGGTGAGATTGACCCTGTAAAAGTCTGGGAGGGACACTACTAGAAATTATCTCATAGCTATTATTTTCTCAGCTAACCACCTGTCCACTACTTGCGCCTTCTTCTTCATTATGCGTAGTGAGTCCACGTCGCCCTGTGCAAGTGGCAATCTAGGAGAGGGGGTCCTGGGGTGGACTTTGGCTAAAGGCCGTGTTAATTCTGCTAGCAGCGCGAGGAGATTGGCATTTGTTTCTCTTTTCTCTTGTAGCTTCTGGCCCTACTTTATGTACCAGGCCTCTATCACCTTGGTAGCCTCCTTTAGCAAGTCTAATTCTCCTTGCTTGTCTCTTTTCCCCAATTCTACCTACATTATACTGTAGTCTTCAGGCCTTGCGGCTGCTGCATCTGTGTTTGCTGGGGGTGTTGCGATGACCACAATGGTGCTACTGTCTGGGTTGGTCTGAAGAGTATGGACCACTCAAACCTTCTTTCGGGTGCTCTTCACCTCGACATTCCTGGCCATCATCTCGGCCAATGATAGTGGAGCGCTTGTAGTCACCGCCGGGGCTTTCCTTTTCTTAGTTTCTACTAGCCATTGGGATGGTTAGGGCGGCCTTGCTACTAATACCTGTTCATTGGGATCCCTTTCAAAATTTGGCGGTGCATTCTCAGAGTCTACATTATCCTCGAGCTCTTCTTCCTGCTCCTATTCTGGTTCCTTTTGTTCTTGTTCTTTTCTTGTTTCTTGTTCTCCGGGACCTTCCATATTTTTTTCCATACTGGTGTTCTTTGCAAAATCACTTGGAACCTTTTCCCCGGTCTCAGTTTCTATATTTTCAGGGACTTCATCTTCCCTAGTGGTACCAGTAGCTTCTTCATTTTCCTCCTCTAGGACCTCTTGGTCCATTGGCTGTTGTTATTCCTGGGCCTTACTGGTCTCATCTCCTATAATATTTTCCTCCATCGGAACGTCTTCCTAAGGTGGGTGAGGTCGCAAGCCAAATTTTAGCAAGGCAGCAACTGTTATGACCTCATCAAAAGTGCTTCGGGGCACTTGGTCACCCAAAGTTTCCAAAGGCACCTGGAGCATGATGGTTGGAGATACGGTTGTTCCTTGGGGTCCGAGTTCTCCTTCCATTGGTGGCTTAAGTGTAGGCTACCTTGGAAAATCCATGGTCCCCTAGATCGATAACCTTCCCTATTCAGACTCGGTATTTTCCTCCTAAGCCTCTTTCTTTGATTTATCCTTTTCCATGGGATTTCTTCTTCTGTAGGGGCCTCTTCTTTATCTTGAGCCTTAATCTCCTCTACTACAGTATTGATGCCCTATCGAATCTCCAGAAGCTCCTCCACCGAGAGGGTATCATAAAAATCATCATGTGGCAGAGAGGAGTCTGAGATATCCTCAAGTTTGGGAGAATCCAACCTTACATCCACCAGGGGCTTCTCAGGCATACCAAGGAGGCGCTTGGTACAAGGGTCTCAACTATTTTCTTTTTCCTGGTGAGAGAAGCCCCGTTATCTAGAATACCGGAAGACTCTCCCTTAGAAAAATTCTACTTATTCATCATTGCTGCCAATGAGGGGGGTCCCGTTGGGTGAGTAGATGCCATTGGAGTGATTGGGAGACTGACAGCCACCTACATGTTAATTCTTTGGCTGGCCAATTTTTTCGACTCCATCTGATCATGTAACTTGGCCATCAAGAGTGTGGGAATATGAGGAGGTGCCTTAAGCACCGAGACTCCTTTTTATTTTCCTTTATTTTTACTTGCTTCAGTGGGTGCGGCAAACGAAGAAGGTCTGGTGCCAGCTGAAGAAGGAATGGTCTTCTTGACCGATGCTTTCTTTTGGGTGCTTTTTGGGAACACCTGAGAAAAGTACCTATGAATTGCTTCGAGGATGGGGTGGCATACCCCCTCAATTGTCAAATCCTCCAGAGTGGCCCAGTCCACTAGAGGGAGGTCCAATTTGTCTAGCTCATGTCCCTTGTATTTTGGATCTTCCAGTGGCTAGCCATCTTTGAAACCCTTCAAAAAATTCTGAAGGTCTAGCGCTTCCATGAGCCCTTTGCTCATTCTTGTATTTTTTTGGGACCTGAGATCAAAGCTATCTTGGAAATCTACCCATAAGTCTTCAATATCCTCTTCGTGCGGGGGGGAGGCCCTAGGTAGTGCGGTGAAAATATTTCCATGGGGATCATAGTTTCTCTGGGCATGATTGAATTCAACCAGCCCCAACCCTTTTAACTCAGTATCTGCCTCCTAGGCTATGGCGAGGCTGCATGTGTAATCCCCACAAGAAAAGGGGATTGGGACATTGACGACCTTCTTCAATGTGAAGAAGGCGTGCAGATCCATCATCTTCCTGCAGAACTCTAAAATAATTATCCTATCCCTGCAATACTGAGGAAGGAGGTAGGGCTTCCCATTGAAGCCTGTCACCCTGATGTAAGTGTGATGCCTGAATTGAATGAAATATTGGCCATAAGTATTGACCAGTGTCATTGTCGCGTGTGAGAGTCGGTACCCGGAATCTCAGGTAAGTGCTAGAATATTGTGGTAAATGAAGGCATCATTTACCCGACAGAAATTCTGGAAGCTGAGCTCGCACTGCAATTGGGGATAATGGTCCCAAGGTGTGACTTGTCCGGGGCCATTCCTGAGTTCCCCGACTGTTCCCAAGCCTTGGAAAGCCAACCTTTGCTGTGCCAATGCCCACAGCAGATATGAAGTCATGTAAAATTGTGAATGTTGGGCGACGGTCCTCATTTTTGTATCTACATGATTAAATATAATTTCCACTCAGTTGAAAGTCCTGTTATGTGTTGTTATGTAATATAAGAAGTAATACATCCATGCTGAGAATTCCTGGGCGTGGGGCCATCTGAAGATTCTGCATAAAAATATAATGCCTGCTTGAATGGGCTCCTTGAAATCCCCATGGGGAATCTCCAATTTCATTCTCTTATAGCCTTGCTTTGGATACTTCAACCAGTGATTATTGAGGTGTTTCCGGGAAATGATTTTGGCTTCACCAAATTCCTTTAGTGAGTTGGCCCTGGTGATGATGGCGGACCCTTTGAACTTCAGAATTCCCAACCCGGAAGAAAAGGTGGGAGAGTCCAATGTGACGATTGTGGTGGGATATTGCAGGGGCTAGGGATCTAGAAGCAAGACTAAGTGAGTTACTGCATTATACAATACCGCTAGCTGCCGGATTAGTTTGGGTGTTTGCACCGCACATGAAAAGTTTGCATCCTTTATAATACCAGAGGCAACTAGGTAAGTGGCTATTTTATCTCCCTGCTCCTTCAACCTGTAAGTGGTCTGGATTAGACCTTGTAATTTGGCCTAAGTCCTGGGGTCCGGGTCTATTATCTCTTGAACCCTGGAGTCAATCTTAGACCCTACAATACCTCCATCTTTCGGATACTTGGAGGTTAAAGGAAAATTTTCTAACATTCTTTGCATCTTTGATTTTGTGGCTGCTCGTGTAGAGGTGGTTGGTAGTTCCAGACTATCAGGAGGTGCAAAATTGTCAGACATTTTCAATCAGTTTATCAGCAACCTACAAGACCAAAAAACTATCAGAACATGTATAAACATGAATTATAACTCTAGGAGATTCCTCACCAGCCCGCACCTACCAAACAAACATTAGTACATACATCAAAAGTTCCAGAGTATTTGAAATGAACATGACTTATCATTTTGGAGTGTGCTGGCATGGTGACAAGGAAAAGAAGAAGATAAGATCCCACAGGGATTTCGAAGTCTGGACAAACTGGCCATTGTCGATGTGATTGGCAACAAGCCGTACTCTGGCTGACGTGCGTTAGCACGTGGTAAAATGGCAAGCGGTGTAAAGATAGTTATGGCATTGATTAGGGCAAGTGGGACAATACAGGGTGAAATTGAATGCTAGATTAGACACATTTTAAATGACATACATGGGAATTTAATCTGGCCATCAATGCAATGATAAAGAGGAGAGAGAAAACCGCCATGGTTTGAACCAATGAGGTGTCGAGTTCAAACCGTAATGACTCTGTCTCGACGAGTTCTGTCTTGTCAGGTAAAAATACATACAAAGCATGAAGAACTCACAAGCTCTAAGGGATATACACAACATATCTACATGATATACATGAGGGCTAAGGGTTGAAGCATATACACACGTAGAATACAAAAATATACATCAATATACAGCAATATATAGCACGTAAAGCAACCACCATAACACAGAAAATAGAATGTACAGAAATATACATTATTCTACAATTGCACAGAGGGCGGACAACCCTCTGGAAAATCCAACCCACCAACAGGTGGCAGACCAAACAACAGAAAATGCAAAACTAGAAACAAACAAAAACCAAAAACCGAAATAAAAATAGACAAAGCAAGGGCAAGAACCAGAAGAACCAACCTGTGAATCCAAAGAATGGCGAAGGGAAGAGGCACTAGGACCAATTTGCAACAACTTTAACCTCCTGTTCTCATGAAAAACTACCGAAGATTGACTCATCATTATCTACTAAGCTCAAAGAAATTCGCACTCAATTCACACTCAAATCGCCAAAGAATCACTCTGAAAACTCTAAGTGTTTTTAATCTTGGTAACTGTGAAAATGACATGTAAATCTTATTTATACTGGACGTAAAAAGAAAGTTACCTTCTCTCTGCAAAATTTGGAATAGGTGACTCTCCGGACTCTGGGCCTAGGGATTTCGAAAAACCTTGTCTTCTTATGAGAAGGAGACATCGTGGCAGAGAATCCCGGAGTCTAAAATCTGGCTTCTGGAAAGGAAACCACCAACTCTAGGACTGGGTCCCGGAGACACAAAAGACAAAAGTGAGACAAAACAAACCCTTTGGAAAGAAAAACCTGGAGAAGAAAACAAAAGAAACAAAGGCAAAGAAAACAAGGCAAGAGCCAAAAGCAAAAAGGGGGACCCAACATTTTGCACACAAAATGTAGGGATGGGTATGTAGGGCATAAAAAATGGTGACTATCTAGGACGAATGCCTTAGCACATCTGAGAACCATAGAGTCTCTGGTTAGCAAAGCCAGAACTAATCATTACTCAAAGCATCTTGCTTGCAAGGTGTGAAATGTCTGAGAAAATTTGGCCATGCGCGATTCAATCCATGGTCTTTCATCAGTTGTGAAGTGTGTGCTTTGGAAGGAAATCAAGCCGATGACCTCTGGGAGAAGCAGAGAAGAGGCACTAAGTATATCAACCCAAAGTCATCAAATTTGTTCATTTCTCCTAGATACCAGAGTTTCATCCCATCTTTTCTTTGTTATTTTATTCTCTTCTGGGTGGGAGGGCGGTACTTCTTTCACCATTAAGCTTAAGCTTAGCTAAATTCAATGGTGGTACTTCTTTCACCCTTCCACCCACATTAATTTTCTAAATGGGGAAGAAAAGCTCTAGACCTGAAAAGAATCTTTAAAAGTTCAGACTTGGATCAACCAACCAGTGTGACCAATCTACTCATGATGCATCTGATTACTTGTTCCTTTAAATTTTTTGATTTAACTGATTACTAGACTTCTAGGGATAAATCCGATGAAGACTACTCATAAATTTTCTACCAAAATCGCAAAATAAATCCAGAGACTGGACCAAATCCACCATGCTAACAATAGATTCTAAGTTCACTGACATGCCAAAAGGTACCATCCCAGAGACTAGATGTTATATGAAGCATACCAGCCTACAAAAGGGGAGAAAAACAATGGAAACCCAGAAAAGAAAACAAAAGCAACAAAAGGAAAAGAAAAAAAAAGAAAGGGGGCGGTCCTGGAGGATGGCCAGCCAAACTATTTAGAAAACAAGGCACCCCAAATGGGGACACCAAGAAAGGAATATTTACAAGCAAGAATATTTACATATAATACAACTCTAAACAAACCTGCCTTATTCAAAGTAATGTTTGAGAAACTATCCATTGATGGGAAAGAGGATGGGTTCTCTAGTCATGGTACTAAGGTGATAGGTATTTGCCCTGCAAATCTCTGAGATCAAGTATGATCCAAGCTAGAGCCATTGGAATTTGATGTGCTTTCCTTTCTTTTCCCGCGCTTTATCCCACAAAAGGACCAAGTCCAAAATCTAAAAGGCTTTGTATTGGGCTCTTCGGTCAAACCGTCATTTTACCACTGCTTGGTGATGTGCAAAATGTTCAAAGGCCATATCTCATTGTTCTTCCATCTGCACCAGATTCAGGAGCCAAACCTCCACAATATTATCCTGGTTGCCGAATTCCTGCATGAATTGTAAAACTGGGATCTGTAAGTTAATTGAGAACACTGGATTCTAGCCGTAGACTAGGTGGAATGGGGATGTTCCCAGGGTGGCCTTAATTCAAATGTGATCAACCCAGAGGGTGAATCTCAACTTTTGGTGCCAACCCTGGGGTTTCTATTCTAATAGGTGTTTGATCACTTCAAGCAAACTTTTGTCAATTGATTCAGCAACACCATTCCCCTCGAGGTAATAGTTGCTGGAGAAATCCAAAGTGATCTTCCAGTCATAGGTCCACTCTAGTAGTCATGCTGAAGAAAATTCCAGACTATTGTCACACACTATAGTGAAGGGTGTTCTGAATCTTGTGACGATGTTTTCTTCTAGGAATTTGATAACCACATCCGCCGTGTTGTTTTTGCAAGGTATGGCTTCAGACCACTAGGTGCAATAATCAGTTGCAGTTAGGATGTATTGGTGGTTGGCAGACAAGTTGGGGTTTATTTCTCTGATAAAATCAAATTCCCATTGGGAAAAAGGTCTAGCCTCGAAAACTAGTTGCAAAGGCATAGCCGGGTCACGCTCACGATGTGCCACAGTTTGGCAAGTATGACATTTCCAAACGTGAGTGTAGACATCTTTAAAGATACAGGGCCAATAATATTTGGCCCAAAGGATCTGATGAGCAGTGGTGTCAGCTGAAGCATGCCCGATCCCAAACTGCCCATGGAATTCTTTAATTATTTTTTTAGCTTGGTCCTTGTTGATGCACTGAAGGTACACTCCCTCATAATTCATGCAAAAAAGCATGGAGTTTTTAATCATGTAATGTGTGCTTTTCAACCCCAGGGAATGATGTTTGTAGCACCCTGAGAGTTAACCTCAACCCTCAATTTTCCTTCTAGGTCCTAGGTTCTATGCAGAACTATGGGATCCTCCCCTAGGGTGAAATCAAACATTAAGATTTCAAGGGGTTGGTACACCCCAGGGGAAGTCTTAGAGAATAAGACCTCGTTAACCCTTTTGATTTGGTAAGGGCTTGTTTCATTTGGGGCTCACTTTCTACTTGGATCTTGTTTGATTCTCCTTTCCAGGGGAGCCATAAGTGGGAGAAGTCGGTCAAAAAGTATCCGTTCAGGGAATTAGACCAATTCTAACTTAGTAACATCCCATAAGTCTCTAGGATGTCCACCACTTGAATATCGATTATGATGGCTATTTTGGGGTCTTGGATGAGCTGTATCTAGACATTTTTCAATTCTCCCACCATTTTCATAGTAGTTTTATCCAGTTGGATTACTGCACCATTTGATGGGGTGGGTCAGAATCTGAGCTTCTGGCATATGGATAGGGGCATGATGTTGCCCAAAGCTCTAGAATCTACTAGGTAGTTGTGTATGTTTTTTCTTTGTATGTTCAGGCCTAGTAGGAATGGAGGATCTTTAGTATTTCCCCAGAAGATGGCCGCGTTGGCATCCTCAAAAGAGACGGTCTTGGGTGGGCGGTTGATAACTTCCAGGTTTCCCAAGAGCTTCAGAAGAGACTTCTTCTGCTCAGGACAGTTTAGTAAAACCTCCATCAAGGTCATGGAGGTGGTGGTTTGTTCTATCACCTTCGTAATGTCAAACCTTCCTCCTAGGAATTGGTGGCTTCCTTCAGCTGGGTCCTTGGCTTGGTTAGAGCTAGAGCCTTTTGGAGGGACAGGTCAGTCAGTTGTATTGTCCTAGGGGGGAGTGTCCTTGGGAGGTGTTAGCATGTAAATTTGTCCTTTATTAGCTTGGCTCTGAGTGTTGTAAGGAGTCCATGGGTTGGTGAAGGTGTTGGCCTCAAAGGCCGAAATCGACTCATCAAAGAATCCCTGTAGTTTGGGTTCTTCTTCATCTTCTCTGGCAGATCCGAAGAAGATGGTCTTACATGTGAATGCACCATGAGTGGGCTCTTGCACAGGAGGTTTTGGGGGAGTAGGATCAGATAATTGTTGTCTATCCAGCTAGGAAATCATGATGACATTCTCCAGTGTGGCACAGTTTACCTCATTGTGTGAGCCTCTTTCATGCAATCTACACCAATTGGTCATGGACTGGAAGTTGGGAACTGACAGAAAATGTGATGGTCTAGCACCACTCTGATTGATGTTTTGGTTCAGAGGCAGACCTCTGGTGTTTGTGTTGTTGTTCCATTGCTGTTGGTTGGGCCGAGGCTCGTTGTTAAAATTTATTCCCTCAGCATTATTGTTTCGTTGGCCAGAGAAAATATTCCCTCTCTGGGAATTAGAATTATGGGGTGCATAGGACCCCACCTTCAGTTGATCCATGTCCATAGTTAGGGTGGACAACATTCGCTAGAGGGATTCAATCTAGGAGGTCAACTAAGTGTTTGTGTCACAATGTGATGGTTGTTGTTGTTGGTTCCCTAGGAAGGTAGCGGTGTTTTCCAGAGTCGAGGGCAAAAATCCTCCAGCCACGGATGACTGGAAGAAGGGAACTTTGGATGGTTGTGTTTGTGGTTGTCATGTCTGCTATGGCTGGTTCCAAGGGAAAGATTCAAGACCTGGTATTGTCTGAGTCTGCGATGGATATATGTACCGGGCCTGCTGGTCTATTGGCAGTGGCAGGGGAGTCATGGCCATCATGGGGGCACCCATTTTTAGATTGGGGTTATATCCCCCGGTGTAAGGAGTTTCATCAGGGATCATGTTAAATGGCATACTCTACCCAATCCCGCCCAAGAATTTGTTGAGGCCGCAGGATAGTTCTAAGGCTAGGTTGTAAACTTTTGCCAAAGTATCCCGGTCACCCGGGGTGGTAGTTCTCCAGAGGACAGTGGAAACGAAGGGGTCCATCATGTTGAGATAGGTCTATATGGTTACTTCCATGGATGGGATAAAGGGGCCCGTGCACCACTTCAAGGCGCATTGGAACCGGTGATTGAATGTTGCAAGGGGTTCATTTGGTTCCTTCCTGATAGAAATGAATTGGCTGTGGGACCAAGCTGGGTCCACATGTACATGGAAGGCAGCCAGGAAGGCGTCCTCCATGTCCTGCCAACTGTTGATGGAGTTGGTGGGAAGGTTAAGGTACCAATTTAGTTTTCCTTGTCTTAGGGGTAGAGGGAACATCCGGGTCACAACATCTTCATGTTGGATCCGGTGTCAGTTCATGGCATCTTTGTATGCCTGCAAGTGTTCTTCTGTGGTTCGTGAGCCTAGGTGCTCATATCATGGACAAATATTTTCTGGGTGCGAGGGTAAATCGTTGGTTGCACCTGGAAAAGTTCCCATTGGGGACCCAGTGTTTCCAAAATATGCAGCCATTAAGGAAGTTGAGTTTTGGCTAGGTTGACCACTAGTTCCCGAGATTGTCTGGGAGGCTTGGATATTCTGAGGTATGCTAGATCCCCAAACAATGGTGGCTAGTTTGATATTCAGGGTCCATTTCTTTCGAGCAGGGGGCTCAAGTTCGACAAACCTTCCAGGATTGGGGGCTGATCTGAGGACTCTTTCAAATCTTGCTGGGGAGAATGACCCAATCCCACTAAAGGCTTGACTCCTAAAACTATGGCTTGGGGAACCCTCAGGCGGTGTAAAATCAGAATCTTGAGAGGAGGATGAGTTCATGCCCTTGTTCTAGTGCCAGTTTTTGTTGATGGGACTTTATGACTGGGTCCACCAATAGAGGTAAGTTGTCACCGGGTATCAGGGTATCGGCCACCTCCGCCTATAAAGGTTTTCCAGGGAAATTAGATTCCCTGGGCCTCTAAGCATGTGAGAGTTAGGTCTTGACAATGCGGGGCTCGATTGGGAGATGTGACTATTTTTCAAGGGGGATAGCTGGTTATCTTCAACCCATCAACTCTGGGGATTCAGGTAAATGGGGTTTCTCCAAGCATACATTCACTTAGAAAATAAACTTAAAAAAGATGCTGTAGAGTTAGAATTATTTCATCTACCTATAGTTATGCTAAACATTCAAAACATCAACAATGCTCTAACACACTACACTAAATACCGCATAAATACACAAGAATCAGTTCATATTTTATTAGTAACAAAAGAAAGGAGGTCATTAATCTAGTTTAAGCATTAGAACAAAGGACATGAAGAACACAAAGCATAAAATACCGTTAAGCCAGAAGATAATGTGCCAACAAAATCATTGAGAGAACCCTTCCTTCTTTATTAACATCTTTCCAGAAAGCACTGGTGCATGGTACAATGGTAACTCCCAGGGAGTATTTAACTACTAAAACCTTAAAACTATGGAGCATTGAGCTCTGCCACTAAGAAATGAGAAAACCTACTTTTCTATTAGCTATGGACTGCAAAATTATCAATCTGTCCAACCCTTGGAATGAGGTCAGAGTTATTATTTATACACATCTTCTGACCTAAACCTAACCCTAAGTTATTTTACACTTTACAATAAAATACATTATTCGGTGGCCGGTACTACCTGCACCATGCTACAAAAGACCTCAAGATAGAAAAGGCCTGACATGTCAGAAGAATAAGACAAGAAAGGTGGAGTGTAAGAATTAGCCTCAAGAAGAGAGCTGGGAGGAGAAAGAAGAAATCTGATCCCCCAGGGATTGGGGCTACATGCCTCATAAATGGGAAAGCAACACCCTATCTCTGATGTGCCAAGTGTGTCTTTGAAGTGGTGCCTTGGGAAGACCACCTATCAGAAACCTCCTGTTGAGCTAACATGCCTTGTTACAATTACCCATCTTCTAACAACTATTATTACTGTCCTGAAAGTGAGCATTCAGCAATGGGAACCGAGACACAAGTTACGTGAAGAATTCAAAAAAGTGGGATCCAAAACTCTGGGATCTAGGAACTTGTGTTTCAAAAGAATAAATAATACAAAAATCATGGTGCGGGTTGGACTCTCTAGAATCTGGAGGATTTTATTACTTCATGATTTTTCCCAAGCTTCCAATACTTGGCTTAGGCCTTCCTCGTCTATGCCCCGGATGTTGTCCCACTGGCTGCAGACAGCGTCCACTACGTCCTCAACTTCTCTGGCCCCGCTACAAAATTTGTTCACTATCTTGATGGCATCATGCGACCGAATCATGGTCTTCGACAACCGGGACAACCTACCTTGATCAAAATCTCCACCCGAAAGATACAGGGATTCCATCCTTTTGTCAAACTTACTAAAGACATAGTCCTCCGGGGTACATGTTCTGATGGTGAAGGGATCAACTTGTGATACCCCAACCAGAAATGTCTTGAATAAACCATGGGGATATTGGGAAGCTGTCAACTTTTATTCTAAGGTCTTAACCAGTTCCTTGCAAACCTCAATTTTGAGGGCAAGTCTGGAGTACTATTGTAACCACCTAATTTCAGTCTATCGCAACTGTAGACCCTATTTGCCCTAAGTGTGATCATACCCTCGAGTTATGTCCAAACAACCCTGTTACTGCTTGGCATAATTCTTTTAATCAATTTTAATGTCCTAGGTGATTTTTATCACTGATTTATATTATCTATTGTAGCCATACAATTCAAATCAATATTGACCAATCAGATCAAATCAAAAATCAAACATGGCTATAGTATTTAATTATAAAGGAATTAAATAAATCTCTAAAATCAAATATCACTTGCATTTCAACCCATTCCCCTAGCCTATTAATTTAATTAAAATGGATATAGTCCCCTAATTATTAAAAAGCAATTTAATTGTTTTAATAATTAATTCCTATATTTCTAAATGAATTAAATAAGTTTATTTCATT
>MU223686.1:298680-309343 GCA_018584345.1 Thuja plicata | reverse complement strand
ATTAATGAAGATTCCTTAAGCCCATGTCTCTCCCATGCCTTATTAATGCCCTAGGCATTAATAGCTCTTACATGTGCATTTATTGGGCCTCCTGATTCATAAATGAACCTTGTCCCCCCTCTCTCTCTCCCATTCTTCTATAAATAGAAGCCTATTTTGAGAGAAAATAGGCCTTCATTAGAGATCAAATTTGCATTGTTATGCTGCCATTTTCATGCTAAGATTACATGCTATTTCATCACATACTAATTGTTAGTGCCATTTCATCATTTTAGAGCTAGTTTGTATGCTTGTTTCTTCATTTAGCTTGTTTTAATTCAAATCCTTCATACTAGGTTGTATTGGTCACTGATTCAACAACATATTCTAAGGGCTGATATGTTGTTGGTCACACTCCTCCTAAGTTAGAAGGCAATAGATCAATTTTAGCAGGTTTACTATGTTTTCCATGTTTTTCACTAACCCCATGTTGCTAATATAATGATCTATTGATTGTTTGTGTATGTTCCGACAGGTACCCATTTACACACGAACAACTATACCTGGAGGGAATCATATGATTCTTCTCCCAAAATACCAGACTTTGAGGCAACCTCCTCACCTAGGCTATGGATCTCTTCCAACCCGGCTTTCCACTTCTCATATTTTTCCAAGTCTAGCTCCCATTTCATAGCGGAGCTTCCTGCGTGGCTAAGGGTGAGATCGACCCTGTAAAAGTCTAGGAGGGACGCCACCTAAAATTATCTCATAGCTATTATTTTCTCGGCTGCCCACCCGTCCACTGCTTGTGCCTTCTTCTTCATTATGCCTAGTGAGTCCATGTCACCATGTGCAAGTGACAATCAGGGAGAGGGGTCCCGGGGTGGACTTCATCTAAAGGCCATGTTAATTTTGCCAGTTGCGTGAGGAGATTAGCATTTGTTTCTCTTTCCTCTTGCAGCTTCTAGCCCTGCTTTACGTACCAAGCCTCTATCACCCTGGTAGCCTCCTTTAGCAAGTCTAATTATCCTTGCTTGTCTCTTTTCCCCAATTCTACCTCCATTATACTGTAGTCTTCAGGCTTTGTAGCTATTGCATCTATGTTTGCTGGGGGTGTTGCAATGACAGCAATGGTGCTACCTACTGGGTTGGTCCAGAGAGTATGGACCACCCATGCCTTCTTTCGGGTGCTCTTCACCTTGGCATTCCTAGCCATCATCTCAACCAATGATAGTGGAGCACTTCTAGTCACCACTGGGGATTTCCTTTTCTTAGTTTCTACCAACCATTAGGGAGGCTGGGGCGGCCTTGCTGCCAATACCTATTCATTGGGATCCTTTTCAGAATTTGGCGACACATTCTTGGAGTCTACATTATCCTCAGGCTCTTCTTCCTACTCCTACTCTAGTTCCTTCTGTTCTTGTTCTTTTCTTATTTCTTGTTCTTTAGGAACTTCCATATTTTCTGCCATACTGGCATTCTCTGCAAAATCACTCAGGACCTTTTCCCCGGTCTTAGTTTCTATATTTTTAGGGACTTCATCTTCCCTGGTGGTACCAGCAGCTTCTTCATTTTCCTCCTCTGGGACCTCTTGGTCCATTGGCTGCTGCTATTCCTAGGCCTTACTAGCCTCATCTCCTACAATATTTTCCTCCATTGGGACATCTTCTAGAGGTGGGTGAGGTCGCAGGCCAAAGTTTAGCAAGGCGGCAGTTGTTACGACCTCACCAAAAGTGCTTCGGAGTACTTGGTCACCCAAATTTTCTAAAGGAACCTAGAGCGTGATAGTTAGAGGTACAATTGTTCCCTGGGGTCCGGGTTCTCCTTCCATTGGTGGCTCAAGTGTAGGATGTCTTGGAAAATCCATAGTCCCCTAGACTGGTAATCTTTCCTATTTAGACTCAGTCTTTTCCTCCCGAGCCTCTTGCTCTGATATATCCTTTTCCATGGGGATTTCTTCTTTTGCAGTGGCCTCTTCTTTACCTTGAGCCTCAATCTCCTTTACTATAGTATTGACGCCCTGTCAGATCTCCAAAAGCTCCTCTGTGGAGAAGGTATCATCAAAATCATCATGTGGTAGAGAGGAGTCTGAGATATCCTCAAGTTTGGGAGAATCCAAACTTACATCCACCGGGGGCTTCTCGGGCATACCAAGGGCGACGCTTGGTATGGGGGTCACAACAGTTTTCTTTTTCCTAGTGAGAGAAGCCCCAGTATCCAGAATATTGGAAGACTCTGCCTCAGCACAAGTCTGCTTATTCATCATTACTTCCAATGAGGGGGGTCTTGTTGGGCGAGTAGATGCCATTGGAGTGATTGGGAGACCGACAACCACCTGCATGGTGATTTGTTGGCTGGCCAATTTTTCTAATTCCATCTGATCATGTAACTTGGCCATCAAGAGTGTGGGAATCTGAGGAGGTGCCTTGGGCATTGGGACTCCCTCTTTTTCTTTTCCTTTATTTTTACTTGCTTTAGTAGGTGCGGAAGATGAAGAATGTCCAGCACTGACTGAAGAAGGAATGGGCTTCTTGACCGCTGCTTTCTTTTGGGTGATTTTTGGGTACACCCAGGAAAAGTACCTGTGACTTGCTTCGAGGATGTGGTGGAATACCCCTTCAATTGTGAAATCCTCTGAAGTGGCCCAGTCCACTGGAGGGAGGTCCAATTTGTCCAGCCCTTGAACCTTGTATTCTGGATCTTCCAGCGGCCCGCCATCTTTGAAACCCTTCAAAAAATTCTGAAGGTCTAGCGCTTCCATGAGCCCTTTTCTCATTATTTTATGTTTCCGGGCCCTGAGATCAAAGCTATCTTGGAAATCCACTCAAAAGTCTTCAATATCCTCTTCGTGTGGGGGGGATTCCCTAGGTAGTGTGGTGACAATCTTGCCATGGGGATCATAGTTTCTCTAGGCGTGATTGAATTCAACCAGCCCCAACCCTTTTAACTTGTTATCTGCCTCCCGGGCCGTGGCGAGGCTGCATGTGTAATCCCCAAAAGAAAAGGGGAATGGGATGTTGACGACCTTCTTCAATGTGAAGAAGGTGTGTAGATCCATCATCTACCTACAGAACTCTAAAAGAATTATCCTATCCCCGCAATACCGAGGAAGGAGGTAGGGCTTCCCATTGAAGCCTGTCACCTTGATGTAAGTGTGATGCCTAAATTGAATGAAATATTGGCCATAAGAATTGACCAGTGTCATTGCCGCCTATGAGAGGTGGTACCCAGAATGTTAGGTAAGTGCTAGAATATTGTGGTAAATGAAGACGTCATTTACCCGGCAAAAATTTTGGAAGCTGAGCTCCCACTACAATTGGGGATAATGGTCCCAATGTGTGAATTGTCCTGGGCCGTTCCTGAGTTCCCTAACTATTCCTAGGCCTTGGAAAGCCGTCCTTTGTTGTGCCAATGCCCACAACACATATGAAGTCATGTAAAATTGTGAATGTTGGGTGACGGTCCTTATCTATGTATCTACATGATTAGATGCAATTGCCGCCCAGTTGAAAGTCATGTTATGTGTTGTTATGAAATATAAGAAGTAATACATCTACGCTGAGAATTCCTGGGCATGGGGCCATCCAAAGATTCTATACAAAAATATAATGCCCGCTTGAATGGGCTCCTTGAAATCCCCACGGGGAATCTCCAATTTCATTCTCTTATAGTCTCGCTTTGGAGACTTCAACCAGTGTTTATTGAGGTGTTGCCGGGAAATGATTTTGGCCTCACCAAATTCCTTTAGTGAGTTGGCCCTGGTGATGATGGTGGACCCTTTGAACTGCAGAATTACCAACCTGGAAGCAAAGGTGGGAGCATCCAATGTGACGATTATGGTGGGATATTGTAGGGGCCAGGGATTTGGAAGCAAGACTGAGCGAGTGGCTGCATTATACAATACTGCTAGGTGCCAGATTAGTTTGGGTGTTTGCACCACACATGGAAAGTTCACAGCCTTTATAATGTTGGAGGCAGCTAGGTAAGTGGCTATCTTATCTCCCTGCTCCTTCAACCTGTAAGTGGTCTAGATTAGACCTTGTAATTTAGCCCAAGTCCCGGGGTCCGCGTCTATTATTTCTTGAACCCTGGAGTCAATCTTAGACCCCACAATACCTCTATCTTTTGAATACTTGGAGGTTAAAGGCAGCTTTGCTAACATTATTTCCATCTTTGATTTTGTGGCTGCCCGAGTAGAGGTGGTTGGTAGTTCCAGACTATTAGGAGGTGCGAAATCGTCAAACATTTTCAATCAGTTTATCAACAACCTGCAAGACCAAAAAATCATCAGAATATGTATAAACATGAATTATAACTCTAGGAGATTCCTCAACTGCCCACACCTGCCAAAAAAATGTTAGTACATACATCAAAATTTCCAGAGTATTTGAAATGAACATGACTTATCATTCCAGAGTGTGCTAGCACGGTGACAAGGAAAAGCAGAAGATAAGATCCCACTGGGAGTCTGGATTCCAGACAAACTGGTCATTGCCGATGTGACTGGCAACAAGCCATACTCTGGCTGACATGCGTTGGCATGTGGTAAGATTGTAGGCGACGTAAAGATAGTTATGACATTGATTAGGGCAAGTGAGCCGACATGGGGTGAAATTGAATGCCAGATTGGATGCATTTTAAATGCCATATATGGGAATTTAATCCCACCATCAATGTGATGAGATAAAGGAGAGAGAAAACTACCATTGTTCAAACTAGCGAGGTGCCAAGTTCAAACTGTGATGACTTTGTCTCGACGAGTTCTGTCTTGTCAGGTAAAAATACATGACAAAGGGAAAAGAACTCACGATCTCTAAGGGATATACATAACATATCTACACAATATACATGAGGGCTGAGGGCCAAAGCATATATATATGTAGAATACAAAAATATACATCAATATACACCAATATATAGCAATATACATCACATAGAGAAACCACCCTAACGCAAAAAATAGAATGTAGAAAAATATACATTATCCTACAACTACACAGAGGGTGGAAAACCCTCTAGAAAAGCTGACCCACCAACAGGTGGTAGACCAAACAATAGAAAATGCAAAACCAGAAACAAACAAAAACCAAAAACCAAAACAAAAATAGACAGAGTGAGGGAAAGAACCAGAAGAACCAACATGTAAATCTGAAGAACGGTGAAGGGAAGAGGCACTAGTACTGCTCTGCAACAACTTTGACCTCCAATGCTCACAAACATCTACCGAAGATTGACTCATCATTATCTACTAAGCTTAGAGAAATTTGCACTCAATTCACACTCAAATCACCAAGGAATTACTCTGAAAACTCTAAGTGTTTTTAATCACGGTAATTGTGAAAATGACATGTAAATATTATTTATACCCGAGGTAAAAAGCAAGTTACCTTCTCTCTGCAAACTTCAGAATAGGTGGCTCTCTGAACTCCGGGCCTGGGGATTCTGAACAACCATGTCTTCTTACAAGAATGAGACATCATGGCAGAGAATCCTGGAGTCCATAATCTAGCTTCTGGAAAGGAAACCACCAACTTTGGGATTGGGTCCTAGAGACACGAAAGACAAAAGTGAGACAAAACAAACCCTCTGGGAAGAAAAACCCAGAGAAGAAAACAAAAGAAACAAAGGCAAAGAAAACAAGGCAAGAGCCAAAAGCAAAAAGGGGGACCCAACATTTTGCACACAAAATGTAGGGATAGGTATGCAGGGCATAACACATTTCTAACTATATATGAGGAATATTATGGAAATAAAAATAAATAACCATAAGACATGTTAGAATTGATCCTCAATGCAAGAGAAGTTAATAGAAAGAAAATAAATGTTTGCATGTAATGCATCTATAAAGAAAATAATAGTTTTCTTGTAATGCATCTTTTATTCATTGAGAAGCTTTAGTTAGCTTACCAAATCCATTATTTACGGAGAGATGCGGAGAAAACCAAAGCTAACATAAGTAACTTATAAATGCCTAGAATTTGTTTGCTTCAATACTAAGAACTTGTGTGTGAGAATTGACTAGGGTTGGTGAACACCTTTGGATGTTTTCCAAGTGAGGATCTTCTCCTTATTCAAGTTCTAATATACAACTTAAACTTTGCACAATGATCAAATACATTTCAATCAATCATGTAATATGTACGGCTATTGAAGTCATTAAGCTCATGTAGAGACCTATAAGTTCCTGAATTGGTCAATCCACACCAATAGTGCTAAAATTAGGTGAAAATATTGTATTTTTTCTTTTAAGGCCTATTTGGACATGTAATTACGGTTGGATCCAAGTGCAGGGGTCTAAATGTTAAGAAATTTAAAAATTGCCAAAATTGCAAAAAGTTGTACAACAACTTTTACAACTTTTGTGCAACAAATTATCATTATGTAAAGTTGAACAGTTAGAGGTATATGGGAAATTGGTTTTTGGTTAGGAGAGTATGGTTATGCCTTAAAAGGAAGGAAAATTTAGAAATCAATGTTAAAATAACTGAGAGGGGGGAGGGTGAATCAGTGGCCTTAACAGTTATTCCAAAAGATCCAACCAAAAACTTATCTCTTAAATATAATACCTTCAGTTATCTTACAGTCCCAATTTCATCAAGATGTATGCAATAAATAATCTTAACAAATATAAACTGCCCGATAAGATATATTTTTTATCATTTATGGACTTTACTGAGTAGCAACAAATAAACTTAGTGTTAACCAACCAATCTAGTTTCAATAATATGTAAAACAAAATATCAATGCAATGAAACATATACACATTTGATAGAGATTTTAACGTGGTAACCCAATATGGGAAAAAACCACTTGGGATCGGTAACCCAAAATATTTTTACTCTTCTGAAGTGAGCTTGGTGAAGAGCCAATCCTATTAAAGGTTACAATACATGCTGTTAAGTGCGATCTTGTTAGAGGATTTAAAACCAATAGTTTGTCTTTTGATCTAGCACTTACTATGCTGTCAACAAGAAAACCTTTTGATAATCTCGAGTATCTCAATACAATAAGGACTATTAAATCCCACTTAGTTAAGAGATTTTTTGAATAAATGGTTAAACTGATATAGGAAATGATCTGCTCAAAATACAACTTTGATTTGCAAATATTCAGATATATTGTTAGTCCAATAATACCTCTCTGATCAATATATACTTTAGTTCCTTTTCTTTCTTTCTTTATTCTGCTTGGTGAATGCTCTGTCCTCTGTTGCTCGGTGTCTGCAAAATTGCTTGGCTCTGTTCTTCAACCTGTATGATCAGATCTTCATGAAGAGTTCTATCTTCATACAAAATATACTCAACATTCCTCTCTTTGATAATCAATTCCTTATCTCTTTATATAGACATGATTAGCCACTCAATCTCCTTGTTTTTGTTGTAGATCTCTCATTGATCCATATTACTTGCCATGATTTTCTTTATCCCATAAATCTCTCCTTGAAAACTGTGAATAAAACATGATTTTAATATCCTTCCTTGCTTTAGCTTAACTGATCATTTGATAATAAAATAATCAATCAGTCAATCCCTAAATTTTAGCTCTGCCAGCTAATTTTTTTTGTTGTTCTTTAACTCTAGTTATGCTCGGTCATTAACTCCAGTTATGCTTGATAATTTACTCTTGCTCTATTACTACTGTGCTCAGTATATGCTATGAACTGCTCAGTGTTCACCATCACGCGGTGTATACAGACCTTTTATGTTTTACCGACCACATAAAATTTATCTCTTTAGATCTTTAAGGTTATGACAATATGTGTATGAACAATCAAACCATATCAAGTTGACATCAATGACAATACAATACATTAACTGATTTAATGTCTTGTATTCACTTTTACAGCTCGGTGATCATCAACTTATCATCTTCAAACATTCAATCAGTTATAGTTCATCAATCTCTCCCTTTGGCATTAGTGGCAGCACAATATGAAATATGTAGTATAAAACATGCCATAACATACCAAACTAATTGTTCTATAACCAATTAAATTATCTGAATCTCAGTAAGCTCTTCTAGCTCAGATTTAATATGTTTAATAACTATAATAAAAATGTTTACCATACACCTCTCCCTATGGATTTGATTCAATTGTTTGCTCTCCCTTTCTTCATTCCCTTCAATGGATAGGTGTAGCAATTCTGTCTTCTGATTCTGTCTCTCCCTTTTTTGTAGAATCTCTTCTCCCTTTTCTGGATAGATATGCAGTGTTAACTCTCTATAATTCTCTCCCTTTGATGGATGGCCTTATTTCATTGACAGTAACCTTTAGATATTCTCTCCCTTTTTGTTGTAGAATCTCTTCTCCCTGATGGATATTTCATTGAATCTTTCTCTCCCTTTGACAACAACCCAAAAAAAATATACAGCTTTGTAGTAGCCAACAATATTTGTGGTGTGTGGTTTAGATAAGTACCTTTAGTGTACTAATATGTCATTGGAGTCCATATCTCATCTTGCATCAACATGATTAATCTTCTGATAATGTGTAGGCTGATGCAACCTCCTAGCCAGCTTAGTGACCAGTAGACAAGGGATGCACCCCAAGTCTATTCCTCAGGTATTCAAATGTATCTTTTTGCAATAGTTTTGTGAATATTTCTGTTATTTGTTCTTTGGATTATACATATTCCAGTATTACCTATTTCTCTTGTACTTGTTCCCTAAAGTAATGATACTTAATAGATATGTGCTTTGTCTTAGCATGCATCACATGGTTCTTTTAAATGTTTATAACACTTGTATTATCACAATAGATAATTACTGGGTCAAGAATTTCCCCATTTGTACCTTTCAACAATTGTTTGATCCATGCATTGTTATAGCAATTTGGAGTAGCAACTACATATTCTACTTCTCTATTTGGTTGAGATGTGCATCCTTGCTTTTTACTTATCAATGTGACAAATCTATCATCCATAAAGAATGCTCCTCCTGTAGTGCTCTTTCTATCATCTATGTGTTAGTAATAACTGAGGGGGGGGGGAGGGGTGGTGAATCAGTGGCCTCAAAAATATTCCAATAATCAACCCTTAAAACTTAGTACCACAAAATTGTATCTCTAGTCATCTTCAGTCCTATAAGATGAATGCCTCCAAATGCTTATATCAATTTGCTACTCCTCAAAATGCTTTGTAAAACCTTCTATTGTAGATTTATCGATTACCAGTCTGTTAATTTATCAAAAAACCATAAATTATCTAGAGTATACCGATCAATCCAATTAAGTTAAGTGTAATGCAAAACACTAAAGTAATGACTCATAAACACATTGACACATGGATTTTTAACGTGGAAACCTTGTTAATGGAAAACCACTTGGGACTGATAACCCAAAATTTTCACTCTTCTGAAGTGAGCTCGGTGAAGAGCCAACCCTATTATAAGCTACAAACACACTGTTAGGTGTGACCTTGTTACAGGATTTAAAAGTTTAGTCTGTCACTTGATATTGGGTATCTCTATGCTACCATCCTTGATCAAACACTCACTTGGCCTGTCTATAGGTATCAGGAATCTCATGCTATCTTCATGATCAAACTTTTTGATACTCCATTGGATGTATCTCAATATACAAAGGATCTTTAAATCCCACTCGGTTAAGAGGCTTTCTAAATCAATGGTTAAACTGAAACAGTATGATATATTCACATATACAACTTATACTTGCATATTTTCAGATCTATTGTAATCTCACAAAACTATTCTGATCAATATAACTCTGTTTATACCTTTACTCCACTTTGATTCTTCTCAGTGATGCTGTGCTATGTTTCTTGGTGTCTGTAAAATTCTTTATCTCTTTCCTTAGCTTTTTGATCAACACTATATGAAGTTCCTCTTCATCAGTTTCTCTTTAGCATCCTCTTGTTCATTCCTTCACACTAACCCATTCGTAATGAATTGAGTTGTCTCTTTAATAGACATGATATCACCATTATTAGGTTCTTGATCTTCTTGATCTTGGTGTGATCCACAATTCTTGCTAATGAGATTTAAAGAAAAAATCTTGTTTTATCCCGCTGAGATCTTCTTGCCAATTGGAAAAATCAACTTTAAATCAATTACTTATCTCTGGCTTATCTTGTCGATGAAAACAATGATAACTACCAGTTAACTCTTTATTTAGCTCTACCAGCTAGATATTTTTTCATTTCTGAACTCAAGTTAATTTTGGTTTAACTCTCTAATAGCGTCATTCAACCCTCCAGTTCTCCTCGGGCTTCTCCGTCAGTTTACACTATGTTTTTGGCCGTCAAGTTTGCTTGTGATTCTACTCGTCAGTAAAGCTCATCAGTTTTCTTGCTCAGGCATCACTATGACTTGACTATCGGTGATCTCTATCCATCGGGTTCCATTGACTGATGGTGTTTGTAGTCACAATGTGAATGCTTGTCTTTTATGCATTACAGAATGCATAATATTTATCTCTTTGATTCTCTGAAGTCTTTGACACTTTGATTATAACCAATTAGATTATATCAAGTTGACATCAATGAAAATACAATCCATTAACTGATTTAATGCCTTGCATTATCCTTCTATATTTTTGTTATCAACTTAACATCTTCAAACATTCAATTAGTTACATGTCATCAATCTCTCCCTTTGGCATTGATGGCAACATACTACATTATCATACTATACTATCACTAATATAATATGAAATATACAGTTTCAT
>MU223686.1:191141-272348 GCA_018584345.1 Thuja plicata | reverse complement strand
ACTAACACAAAATTTTGATCTATTGAATTTAAATGCAATTTGAAAGAACATGCAATATCTAGCATAAACAATGTAAATCTAACACCAAAAAGAAAGAGTTGTCTATCGCGGGTTCACCAAAATGTAAAGGAAGGAAAAGGGGGATATATATAAGGACGATAATAAGGATATTATTTGTTAATTATTGTTTGATTTGATTAAAGTGTGTTGAATTCCTTAACCCTACTTTATGCTTAATTGAATTTGACTGATTGGATACTGTAATTGTGATTAGAGAGAAGATAAGATGCTCCTTTTCTATCCTCAAATGCACAAATGGAAGATCCATGTTGATCAACTCCAAAAGAAGGGTTAATGCACAAATGAATCAAATATTCGGAAAGAGAAAAAAGAAGGGGATCTTAAATTGTGTTAATTTATTAAATGAATATGTTTAATTATAGTAATTGAAAAGGATAGGAAGAAGAACCAACCTTACAAAATTGCACATCAAAGAATGCTATTTTCTGAGCTCTGTAGATTATTTCTGGAAAATCTGACAAATGAGCCCGAACCAGAACGCAGAGACAAACAAAACCTAGAAATATTTTTTCATTCCAATGTCATCTTATGAAAAAGGTCGACTTGACCCATAAATGTCAACCCTAACCCAATAATGTCAACCCTGACCTACACAAGTCTGACAAAGAATCTGTTCGCACCGTTTGAAAGAAAGCCGAAAAGGGTATCCAAATCTGTGTCCAAATCCACAGTCCCAAACCTGTACCTAAAAAAAAAAGAGGTTTTTTTGTTGTGGGGGAGGGGTTTTCCTTGGTCAAACCCTGGTTTTGGAATTAACCTCAAATATATGTAATTGAAATTGCAGAAATAGACAAAGTAAATGCATAAATTCACCTTGCTTGAAAAAGTCCTTATGGAGGATTCGAATCTTCGAGTCCACAAGTATGTATGCACCAAATATGTAGAATGTAGAATGGTAGGATTTCTTCAATCTCTTGCTTGTAGATCTCCAATACCAGGTCTTGAATGGGTTCTTGAATTTGAAAGAGGCTTGGAAGAAGGTGGATGGAGAGATCACCAAAAGGGCACTATGTAGCTTGAATCCTTTAATGGCCTCCAATGGATCTCCTTCATGAAAATGGATGAATGATTTTTTGGAATATTTCTCCTTAGCTTTCTTGAATTTCACTTGATAATTCTCTTCAATTGCTCAAGGATGCTTAGGCTTCAATAGAGGACTTAGAGAAAATGAGGGGAGAAAGGCTCCCTTTTATACGAAATTAGGGCACAATATTCTAAGAAGGCTGACATAGGAGAATTAAATTCCGATTAAAGCCTTTACCCCTAGGAGAGGTCCTATATTAAATATAATTTAGGAATTGACGCTTTGGAACTTGAAACAGCCGACCCGGAAGCGGGTAAACACTTTTTGCAAAGACCGACATCCAGAAACTGTGAGACCCAGGGATCTGAACCTTGAGTCAAGGTTGAGGTTGACCTTGACCTAGGTTAGGGTTGAGGTCAACATAGACCTAAAAGGTTGAACCTGACCTTGAAGCCCAGAATCACCAGTCTGTAGTCCAGAATGCAGAAATCAGGCTAAAAAGGAGTGGAAAGAAGGACAAAATAGGGGGGAAGCCATGTCAAGATTAGGAACCCATTCAAGGCACTTGTCATGACCCCAAACCACTTACTCAGAAGGATAAAAAAGTCTACAATGGAATTGCTTCCATTTTTCAACTATACATCTTGATCTCAATGAAATTTCATGTTTTATTGCACAAGTTGAAGAAATCTAGTTAAGGCATAAAAGGTTATGTCATGTGAACTTTGATAACCCAGTTAACATAAGAAAGAACAAAAGAGTAAGAGGATTTCCTATTCTAAAGAAACCTAAACTAGCAATATGCAAACAATGTCAAATTGGGAAGATGAGCAAAACTAGCTTCAAGAGCAAGAACTACAATGCAAAAGAAGTCTTGGAATTGGTACATACTGATTTATGTGGACCAATTGGAACAACAAGTTACATAGGTGAGAAGTAATTCATTCTATTTGTTGATGATCATTCCAGAATGAAGACTATTATGTTTCTCAAAGAAATATCAGAAGCTTTTCAAAAATTTAAATGGTACCTAGCCAGAGTTGAAAAAGAAACATGAAAGAAAATTAAATGCGTACGATCTGACAAAGGAGGAGAATTCATCTCTAATGAATTCAATGAATTCTACAATGAAAGAGGAATCAAAAGACAAGTGTCTTCCCTAGGTAATCCATAACAAAATGGTATAGCAGAAAGAAGGAACATATCCATTATGAATTGTGCAAGAATGTTGATGATTGAAAATAATGTTGCTACCAAATACTGGAAGGAAGCCATCAACACTGCAATTCACACCTTGAACCGAGTTCAACTGAAGAAAGGTGCTGAGAAGACACCTTTTGAATTATGGTATGACTATAAACCTAATGTTAATTATTTCAAAGTATATGGAAGTAAATTTTACATCTTGAAGGAAGAAAGAAATTGAAAGTTTGATGTAAGAGGTGATGAAGGTATATTCCTAGGCTATTCCTGTAAAAGAAAAGCATATAAATGTTTGAATATTTCTAATCATAAAGTCATAGAAAGTGTGCATGTAAGGATTGATGAGTTTGTAGAAAGAGGTGAAGAATAGAGTAGTAAAGAGCCTTAGTATTACATAAACTTTGTATATTATGAACCTGATACTATACCTAAGACGCAAGCAATGGTGATTGGACAACATCCATGTCAACCATTGAATTCATCTGCACAAACCTAAAAAGTTCAACTTGAGTTGCAACCTGAGCTAGTGGTAGAGGAAACCAAGTTGGTGACTAAAGAGACCGAGTCACAGACAGAGGGAATTGAGTCTCAGATAGGGGCACCTAAGTCTCAGACAAGGGCACCTGAGTCTCAGACAGTGGAACCCAAGTATCAGACAGAAGATCAGAACAAAAATTTTGAGCATGGTGAGCCAAGTGGAATAAGCCTAGAATCAGGAAGGAAGGATCATGTACTTGCAAAATATGTTAGAAGGCATCATGCACCTGAGAAAATAATTGGAGATCAGACAGAATGTGTAATGATAAGGAACAAAATTAAAGGTACATGTTTTCTTAGTGAAATTGAACCTAGAACTATTAAAGATGCATTAAATGATGAAAACTAGATCGAAGCAATGAATGAAGAGATTGAGAAGATAGAAAAGAAAAAAACTATGACTCTTGTACCTAGGACAAAGGATAACAATGTGATTGGTACTAAGTGGGGTTTCATAAAAAAGATGAATGAAAAAGGAGAAGTTTCCAGAAACAAGGAAAGATTAGTATGTAAAGGATATGCTCAAGAAGAGGGTATTGATTATGGTGAAACTTTTTCTCCTGTTACAAGACTTGAAGGAATCAAAACTCTTCTAGCATACATTGCACACAAAGGATAAAATGTATATCAAATGGATGTAAAATCTACATTCCTGAATGGAATTCTTGAAGAGGAAGTCTACATTGAGCAACCTAAAGGTTTTGTAGATCCTAACAAAAGGAATATGGTTTGAAAATTACACAAAGCATTGTATGGACTGAAGAAAGCTCCTAGAGACTGGTATGAAAGACTGCATGGTTACTTGATAAACATTGGATTTTAGAGAACCAATGACAATAGTAGTTTGTATGTCAAAGAAGGACCTCAGAACAAGATAATGTTAACAAGAATATTTGTTGATGACATATTTTTTACTGGATGTGATGACTTATGCAAAGAAATATCAGAAGCTATGAGTAAGGAATTTGAAATGTCTATGTTTGGTGAAATCAAATTCTTTGTTGATTTACAAGTTTATCAGATGAAGGATGGTATCTACATTACCCAGTCTAAATACATCAAAGAGAAACTAAAGAAATTTGTGGTGGAAGACTCCAGACCAGTTGGAACACCTATGCCTACCAGACATAAGTTGTCTAAGGATGATGATTCAAAGGAAGTAAACCAGACTACCTAAAGATCAATGATTGGGAAACTTTAATATGTTGTTCACACCAGACCTGATATTGCATTAGCAGTTGGTATTGCAAGGTTTTTAGATAATCATAGAGAGAATCATTTGATGGCTATCAAAATGATTCTGAGATATCTTAAGGGTACTGAAGATTATGGATTATGGTATAAGAAAGGAGGAAACTTTGATTTTAATACTTTTACTGATGTTGATTGGGTTGTAAGTGTTGATGACAGAAAGAGCACAAGTGGTGGAGCATCATTTCTTGGCAAAAGGTTAGTCTCTTGGACAAGAAAGAAACAAAGATGCATTTCTCAATCTACAACAAAAGCATAATATGTTGCTACAACAATGAATTGTTCAAATTTCATATGGTTCAATAAATTGTTGTTAGATATGAAGGTGGGAATCATAGAACCATTATTATCTACTGTGACAACACCAGTGCTATTAATATCTGAAAGAACCCTATGATGTATACCAAGACTAAATATATTGCAATAAAGCATCATTTCTTGAGAGAATTGGTTCAGGACAAGGAAGTCAGATTGGAATATGTGAATACTAAAGAAAAAATTGCAGACATATTCACAAAACCATTACCTAAGGATGCATTTTTGTATCTTAGAGGAAAGCTAGGGGTAATTCCTCTAAATGAGGCTCACTAAAACATAGTTTAGTGATGCATCAACTGAGATACATAACAAACTTAAAATGTTGATGTAGATATTCAGAGCTTATTGCATATGAATCAGTACAAAAAGGTATATTACAAGTTCATTGGATATGTCATTTGGTGTCTTTGGAGCTGGTTTTCAAAGAGGGAGAGATTATTGTATGTCATAATGATTAGTGAAAGAGGGAGAACTTTATCAAAAACAAAGATTGATGACAGAGGGAAAAATCTGTATTTTGGTGATAGAGGGAGTTTTGGATGAGAATCAGAATGAAGCTAAAGACATTAATAAAATTTGGATGAGAATCAGAATGAAGCTAAGGAAATTAATAAAATTTCATTCTTATGTCTACTACTCTATAATTCTTTGTATTATGACATGTTGTGTTTCCATCAATGCCAAAGAGGGAGATTGTTGATAACAATTATTCAATTGTGTATTGTCATTGATCTTTACACAAGTATAGTGATGTTTACACAAATGTCTAATCCTATCCAAGCATAGTCAGTTCATGCCAAGAACTCTTGGGATTGAGGAGGACCAAAGTATTTTTCAGTTCTAACTGAGTTCACTCGGGCATCACAGTGTTTGTTGGCCATTGAAGGATTTCAGTATTGACCGAGTAAAATAGTTAGTGTCATCCGACTAACATGAGTGTATATTTTATGGATAAATGGTTATATGCAGCCAAAAAACATGAGTTTTATTATTTATTTAGAATGATATCAAGGCTGACTTGACAAGGCTTATCATATATATATATATATATATATATATATATATATATAAGGTCAAGTTTGGATTGAATGAGAGAGATAGCATCAGACAGTGTGTGTTTATGATATGAAGAGTGAAGGAAAAATTAGATGGGATTCTGATTGAGGATGGAACATAGAAAACTACAATAGAATATCCGATCAGATAGGATCAAGTATTTAATCTAGATCAAAGATCTGAGTCAGCCAAGACAATTTCTTATCATAATAGGTCAATCCATTGTTACTTTCTAACAATTTTAGCAGTGATCAAAATATCTTAACAGAGTAGACTTAACAGTCTTTTATTAAACCTCTCACAAGGTGACATTTCTACATTGAAATGTTTAAAGACCTATCACATGGACACTCCTTACAGGGTGATAAAATCCTCTAAAAGGGTCTAACCTAATAGTGTGTTATTTTAACCTTTAATAGGGTTGGATCCTAACAAAGCTCACTTCAGAAGAGTGAAAAATAGTGACTAGTTGCAATTGGTGGTTTTTCCCATATTGGATTTCTATGTTAAATCTTAGTGTTATCTGTGTACATTTCATTTTTTTATGGTTTATGTTTCTGCAATTAATTACTAAAGATAATCACAGTTAATATCTTAAGATTTTCTATGTTAACTGAGTGACAGTAGAATATCTGTGTTAACCGAGCAACAATGATTGAATTGTTTAAGACATCTAAGGGACTTGGATTTGTTTTTGTGGTAATTGATTCACCCCTCCCCTCTTAGTTACTCAACTCATTTCGAACATTTTTTTCATCACTCCTATATCCTTGGAGGTTGGTAGTGTTGGCATCTTGCTCAAAATTTCAACTTTGACAAATGTTGCTAAAAAATTGCCTTTTTGCAAAATGTTGCATGAGCAAATTTTGCAAAATTTTGGTCAAGGAATGAAAAATCAATTTGAAATGACCAAACCAACTTCTTGGAGCATTTTTAATGCCAAGATGATGGTATTTGATTTCCTTATGCCTTCTAGGAAGGCAAGAAGTTACTGTGTATGGAGCTTGATGTTCAGAGAAGGAAATAGAAGATTTTTCTGAGTTATTTCATGTGTGTATGACCTAGTATGGATTCATCTGGTGAAACTAGTTGCAAAAAATTATGATTTTTTGAGTTCCTTTAACATTCCACTTTGTTTCATTCATTTTGTGAAGTTACATAGGAGTTAGAGTATTTTGTTTAGTCACTGGCTGAGAATATCTATTTTACTGGGTTTGCTCCAAAGATGTGACCCTAACTTGGGATTTATCTAGTGGAACTTCTCAGCCACTTAAGAAATAAAATTTAGGGTCATGTGTTTTAAGATTTTAAAAGCTCAGAAGCTCAATGTTGGTTCTATGAATTTTAAGACAAAGCCCTAGGCTAATTATCTCTATGTAATTAGCCTACTTTTTGGCTACAGTCACATGCATGTGAGTAATATGGTTGGAAGGATTAAACCAATGGTGGATCTAGGTCATTTTGGGATAGAGGAAACTATCCAAGTCCTTTTGTTCATTATGTGAACCCACCTTAGACCACTTGCTTAGTAATCCAAGCCTAACCTAGCTAATTAGGCCTATGAGCTTTGCAAGAGTTTAGTGGTGCAAGAATAGAGTTAAGTTCTAAGGATTTGAGGGTTTTCAATAATCCATAAAGGGTATCTAGAACATACCTTATTTTATTCATATCCTTTTGTGACAAAAAAATATATTCAAAAAACCCTTTGGACAGGGCTACAAGGGATTCTAGGACAGTTGGTGTTAGGCTATCCTTGGGTCTAGAGAACTGACTCTATTGGTGGATTCTCAACCCTTGGGGTCTAAACAAGGTCTACCATCCCTTGGATTTATTAGTTAAAGTCTCTAGTGAAGATTTTTACCCTTTGGATTGGGTTTAGGGAAAGTGTCCCTAAAGGAAAAATTACAGATGTTGATGTTTTGGTTTGAGAAGCCCATTTGAGATCAGAAGAGTGACTTGGCATCTTGAGAAAGTTGTTAGACATCCTAGTAAGACAAGTTTGGGATTGGAGTGCTTGGTTAGACAATTTGAGGTAGCTAATAAGAGTTTGAGTTTACCTAGGTCTTCCTGCTGTGTACTCTACATCAGGTGGTATTGGAGCAGGCTTAAGACCTTGGAAGAAGTGAAAGATGGGTGATAAGATAGAAGAAACTTTAGGAGAAGAAGTTCCCACTAGAATCACTAATGTGGAATTGGCTAAAATTGTCAGGGAACAAGTAGCCAAGAATAAAAAGATGGAAGAAGAAATTAGGAAGTGGAAGGACCTCCAAGCAGAGAATGAGGGGGGAGTAGATTCTGAAGAAGAAGAAGATGATGAAGACATAGGGCAGGATGAAATAAATAACATACATTCAAAACAAGATCAGTTTCTTGAAGCTCTTGAGAGAGTTGGAAGGAGAGATCAAAAATTAGACATTCCCATGTTTTGTGGGAAAATGAACCCTAAAGAATGTATGGATTGGGTAGAAGCCTTGGAGAATTACTTTGAGTGTGACAATGACCCTGAAAATCAGGGGGTCAAGGTGGAAAAATAAAAAATGACTGGTGGAATTTTCTACAAAATGAAAGGATTGAGGAAGAAAAGAACCCTATCTCAACATGGAAAAGGATGTTGGCAGAGATCAATTTTTTTTTTGTACTCGAGGACTATGAGATCACCCTCCCTAAAAAGTTGCATAATATGAGACAAAAGGACCTTAATGTGAGTGGGTACACTAAAAAATTTCATAGAATGACCTTGAAGGCCAAATTCCCTGAGAGTGAGAAGCACAAGATTGCAAGGTATCTCAATGGATTGAAGTATAGAATTAAAGATGAAATGAGGTTATTCAACCCTGAATCAGTACATAAGTTCTTTCAAATGGCACTGCAAATTGAAGAAAAAAAGAAAAGGAGAGGAGAACAAAACAACAGAGGTAGAGGGATTAATTTTAGAGGTAGAGATAGGTTCAATGGTAGAGGTCCATTCTAAAGAAGCCAAGGAGATTTTAATAACTAGAAGTCAGAAGGAGAGCATAGTAATAGAGGCAAATTCACAGGTAGGAGAACAAAAAATAGAGGGAGATTTGGTGGAAGAGGACCTAGTTTCTTCATTGGGAAATGTTTTACTTACAATCAAGTTGGATACTAGTCCTTTAGATTCCCTAAGAAGAACAACACAAGCAGATAAGGAGGGGATAGAAGAGTACAACTCACTTAAGAAGATGACAGTCAAAGTGTTTCCTCTTACCACTATGCAACCTCAAGACCTACCAATCTAGAACAAGGAGAATGCCTCATGATATAAAGGACACTCCTAAGAGTACCTACTACTGCAAAACCACCACAGAGGAAGTAATTATTTAGAACAAGATTTATTCAGTACAAGCTGTAAGGTGAATAACAAGGTATGCAAAGTTATAGTTGACTGTGGATCCACTAATAATATTACATCTAGGGAGTTAGTTAATAAGTTAAAACTACATGTAATCCCTCACCCTTTCCCTTACAAAGCTTCATGGTTGACAAAAGAGAAATAAACCATCATCAATGAACAAGTAAGGGTAGATTTTAAGATAGGATAGTATACAAAAAGAATTTTATGTGATATCACAAAGATGGATGCATGTCATTTGTTATTAAGTATACCTTGGCAATTTGATGTAGATGCCAAACATGATGGGAAGTCTAATGTATATACCATAGTTAGGGATGGTGTTGAGTATGTGATGAATCCACTTCTTGACATTGAGAAAGAAAAGCATGTTACTAGTAGTGTCTTACATGTAGGAGAAAAGGAACTCATAAAAGAAAAGGATACAACTTTTTATGCATTAGTAGTAAGGCCTCAAAAGACACCATTAAAAGAACCAAAGGTCAAGGCATCCACTAGGGATGTAGGCCCCAAAGAGGTCAAATTACTGTTAGACCAATATAAGGGTATCATAGATGAAAGTACACCACAGTCCTTACCACCTAAAAGAGAAGTGAGTACTACATATACTTCATACCAGGTGCCACCCTTCCAAACAAAGCACCATACAAGATGACCTTGGAATAGAATCAAGAGATAACAAGGACAATTGAAGAATTGTTGTCAAAAGGCCTCATTAGGAAAAGTGTGAGTCCTTATGCAGTCCTTGTAGTCCTAGAACCCAAGAAAAAGGGCACATGGAGACTATGTATGGATTCTAGGGCAATAAATAGGATAACCATCAGATATAGGTTTCCTATGCCTAGAATAGAGGATTTGATGGACTGTTTAGGGGGTGCAAGCTATTACTCCAAGATAGATCTTAAGAGTGGTTACCATCAGATTAGGATTAGAGGTGGAGATGAATGGAAGACAACATTCAAGACCATAGAAGGTCTCTATGAATTACTTGTGATGCCTTTTGGCCTGTCAAATGCCCCAAGCACTTTTATGAGACTAATGAATGAAGTGTTGAAGCCTTTTATCAATAAATTTTTTGTTGTATATCTTGATGACATTATGATATTTAGCAGGAGAAGAGAAGAGAACCTCAAGAATTTGGACATGGTGATGAGGAAACTCCATGAGGAACAGTTGAAAATAAACATAGAAAAGTGTGTATTCCTTCAAGAAGAACTTGTGTTCTTAGGTTTTGTGATCTCCAAGAATAGTCTAAAGATGGATCTTTCCAAAGTTGAAGCCATCCTCAATTGGACACCTCCTACTACTCCTTCAAAGGTAAAACATTTCCATGGTTTGTGTAGCTTTTATAGGAAATTCATTAGAAATTTTAAAGGCATATGTGCTCCCATTATCAACACCACTTACATGGACTAATGAAACTAATGAGTCCTTTGAGTGTTGAAGAAAAATATTTCAAATCAACCTATCTTATTGCTACCCAATTTTCCCAAAGTGTTTATAGTGGAATGTGATGCAAGAAATAAATCCATTGGGGGAGTGTTGAGTCAATAAGGGAGGCCAGTTGCCTTTTTTTAGTGAGAAACTCAATGAAGCTAAGAAAAAATACTCAACCTATGACCTTGAAATGTATGCAATGGCTCAATAACTTAGGAAATGGAGGCATTATTTTCTAACTAAGGAATTTGTGGTCTTTACTGATACTCATGCACTTAGCTTTCTGAATAGACAGGAGAAAATTAATCACAGACATGTGAAATGGATGGAATTATTGTAGTTCTATACATTCTATATCAAGCATAATAAAGGGATTATGAACCAAGTAGCTAATGCCCTTAGTAGAAGACACTTAACCATCCAAACCATTCAATTGGATCATGTTGGAGTTCATGCCATGAAGGATATTTATGCTATGGATGAGAATTTCAAAGAGGCTTACCAAATTTGCACTGAGATGACATACATGTAACACACTAATTTCTCATATCTTCTTATGCAGGATGGAATTATTTCAAAGGAAGTTTATTGTGTATCCCAAAAAGATCCATGAGGGAAAACATTATCAAAGAAAAGAATTGTGGAAGCCTAGCTAGTCACTTTGGAGTGGATAAAACATTAGAACTTGTTAGAAGGTTCTACCACTGGCCCAAGTTGCAGACAGATGTCAGGAGCTTTGTGGAAAGTTTTTCAGTTTGTCAACAAGGGAAAACCTCCAATGTAGGGTTTTACACTCCTTTACCCATCCCTTAAAAAACTTGGGGTTTAGTAAGTATGGACTTTGTCCTAGGTCTTCCAAAGACCAAATCTGGATTTGACAATATTTATTTTGTAGTAGACAAATTTTCTAAATGGCACACTTCAATCCTTGTAGAACAACTCATGATGCATCTCACATAGTAGGTTTATTCTTTAGAGAGGTTGTAATACTTCATGGACTGCCACTATCAATCATATCAGATAGGGATCCTGTGTTCTTATGATACTTTTGGAGAACACTATGGAAGAAACTAGGGACCACTATTTCATTGTCATTTGCATATCACCCATAGTCTAATGGTGAGATAGAGGTTATAAATAGGTCCCTTGGCAGCCTTTTGAGATGCCTTACCCAAGAACATGGAGCCACTTGGGATGCTATCATAGCACAAGAATAATTATCATTCAATAATTCAATCAATAGGAGTGATGGTTCGACTCTATTTCAGATTGTATATGGTACTCACTCTAGAGGGGTATTGGAACTTAAATATATCAAAGACATGGATAAAAGGAGTTCCCTAGAAGAAGACTATGCTGAAGTAATGAAGAACATCCATGAACAAGTGCAGACCAAATTGTAGTATACCACTAAGAAGTATAAGGAACAGGCTAACAAAAAGAGGAAAGACTTACAGTTCAAAGTGGGAGATATGCTGATGATTCACCTCAAGAAAGAAAGACTACCCGAGGATAAATGTACAAAAATTATGATGAACAAGATTGGCCCTTTCAATATTTTGAAGAAATGTGGCAATAATTCCTACAAGATTGATCTACCTCCTCACATTGGTTTGTCTCCAATTTTTAATGTTGCAGACATATATTCTTATAAATGCATTGTTAGTACTGATGATCTTGCAGGTACTTCAGAGCCTCCTACACTCAAATCACTCAAGGACATGCCCCAAGAAAATCCTCCTAAGATTGAAAGCATTTCAAATAAGAGAGTGAACAAGAAGACTATGAGGGCCACTTACTATGAAGATGCTACCTAGATGACCCCTAAAGACATTCAGAAGACAAGATATACACTTGAAGACCTCCCAACTCAAGACAGTTGAGTTACTTTTTCCATGGGGAGTATGGTGTAGGGCACCTCCTATAGTTTCTATTTTAATGTTAGTTTGGTTTTAATAAGGTGTGAATCCTTTGGATCACCCTAGTGTGTGTTTGTGTGGGTCTATTTTGTAAGGTGAAGGACCCTAAGGTAGGTTATAAACCTTAAGGGTGCCTGAAACCATGTTAGACCAAGTCTAGTCTTGTTTGGCTATTTTGTCCCTAGATTAAATTTTATGTTTTTAAACTTTAGTTTAAGTTCTTAGCATCTTTTTCATCACTCCTATATCCTTGGAGGATGGTAGTATTGGTATCTTGCTCAAAATTGCAACTTTGACAAATGTTGCTAAAAAGTTATCTTTTTGCAAAATGTTGCATGAGCAACTTTTGCAAAATGTTGCTCAAGGAATGAAAACTCAATTTGAAATGGCCACACCAACCTCTTGGAGCATCTATAATTCCAAGATGATGGTATTTGATGTCCTCAAGCCTTCAAGGAAGGCAAGAAGTCACTGTGTATGGAGCTTGATGTTTAGAGAAGGAAATAGAAGAGTTTTTTGAGTTATTTAGTGTGTGTGTACGGATTCATCTAGTGAAACTAGTTGCAGAAATTTGTGATTTTTTTAGTTCCTTTAACATTCCAGTTGGTTTCATTCATTTTTGTGAAGTTACATAGGAGTTAGAGTATTTTGTTTGGTCACTATCTGAGAATCTCCATTTTACTTGGTTTGCTCCAAAGATGTGACCCTAACTTGGGATTTATCTAGTGGATCTTCTCGGCCACTTGGGAAATACAAGTTAGGGTCATGCTTTTTAAAATTTAAAAATATTAGAAGATCAATGTTGGTTCTATGAATTTTAAGACAAAGCCCTAGGCTAATTATCTCTATGTAATTATCCTACTTTTTGGGTATAGTCACTTGCAATTGAGTAATATGGTTGGAAGGATCGAACCAATGGTGGATCTAGGTAATTTTGGGATAGAGGAAACTATCCAAGTCCTTTTTTCATTATGTGAACCCACCTTAGACCACTTTCTTAGTAATCCAAGCCTAACCTAGCTAATTAGGCCTCTGAGCTTTGCAAGAGTTTAGTGGTGTAGGAGTAGAGTGAAGTTCTAATGCTTTGGGGGTTTTTCAATAATCCATAAAGGGTATCTAGAACCTACCTTATTTTAGTCAAATACTTCTATGATAAAAATTTATATCCAAAAATCCCTCTAGACAAGGCTACAAGGGATTATAGGACAGTTGGTGTTAGGCTATCCTTGGGTCTAGAGAACTACAGCTATTGGTGGATTCTCAACTCTTGGGGTCTAAAAAATCTATACCATCCATTGGATTGATCAGTTAAAGTCTCTGGTGAAGATTTTTACCCTTTGGCTTGGGTTTAGGGAAAGTGCCCCTAAAGGAAAAATTACAGAGTTTGGTGTTTTGGTTTGAGAAGCCCATTTGAGATCTGAAGAGTGACTTGGCCTCTTGAGAAAGTTTTTAAATATCCTAGTAAGACAATTGTGGGATTGGAATGCTTGGTTATAAATTTTGAGGTAGCTAATAAGATTTTGAGTCTACCTAGGTCTTCCTGTAGTGCACTCTACATCACTTTTACTCATCTTGTGATCTTTAGCTTAAGTCCCTTTAAAATTTTCTTCCAAGCACCAAAGCTCTTATACCAATTGTTAGAATAACTGAGAGAGGGCGGGGGGGAGGGGGGGGGGGGTAATCAATGGGATTAACAATTATTCCAAAATATCCAACCAAAAAACTTATCTCTCAAATATAATACCTTCAATTATCTTAAAGCCCCAATTTCATCAAGATGTATGCCATAAATAATCTTAACAAACATAAACTTCTCGGTAAGATATACTGTTTATCTTTTTTGGACTTAACGTAGTAGCAACAAATAAACTTAGTGTTAACTGACCAATCTAGTTTCAATAATGTGTAAAACAAAATATCAATGCAATGAAACATATACAAATTTGACATAGATTTTAATGTGGAAACCTAATATGGGAAAAAAACCACCTGGGATCTGTAACCCAAAATATTTTTAGTCTTCTAAAGTGAGCTCGGTGAAGAGCCAACCTTGTTAAAGGTTACAATACATACTATGAAGTGCAACCTTGTTAGAGGATTTAAAACCAACAGTTTTTCTTTTGATCTAGAAATCAGTATGTTGTCAACAAAAAAACCTTTTGATACTCCTTAGTATCTCAATATAGTAAGGACTATTAAATCCCACTCGATTAAGAGATTTTATAAATGAATGGTTAAAATGATACAGTAAATGATTTGTTCAAAATACAACTTTGATTTTCAAATATTCAAATGTATTATTAGTTCAATAATACTTCTCTGATCAATATATACTTCAGTTCCTTTGCTTTCTTTCTTTATTCTTCTCGGTGAATGCTCTATCCTCTGTTGTTCGGTGTGTGCAGAATTCCTTGGCTCTGTTCTTCAACTTGTATGATCAGATCTGCATGAAGAGTTATATCTTCACACAAAATATACTCAGCATTCCTCTCTTTGATAATCAATTCCTTTTCTCTTTATATAGACATGATTAGCCACTCAATCTCCTTGTTTTTTTGTAGATCTCTCCTTGATTCATAAAAATTGCCATGATTTTCTTTATCCCGTAAAGATCTCCTTTAGCTTTATTCTGTAAATCTCTCCTTGATAACTATGAATAAAACATGCTTTTAATCTCCTTCCTTGCTTTAGCTTAACTGATCATTTGATAATAAAATAATCAATCAGTCAATCCCTAAATTTTAGCTCTGTCAGCTAAGCAATTTTGTTGTTCTTTAACTCGAGTTATGCTCGGTCATTAACTCGAGTTATGCTTAGAAATTAACTTTTTCTCGGTAACACTTTCTTAGTTACTACTATGCTTGGTATACACTGTGAGTTGCTCGGTGTTCACTATCACTCGGTGTATACAGACCTTTTATGTTTTACCAACCACAAACTTTTTCTCTTCAGATCTTCAAGGTTATGACAATATGTGTATGAAAAATCAAACCATATCAAGTTGACATCAATGACAATACAATACATTAACTGATTTAATGTCTTGCATTCACTTTTGCAACTTGACGATCATCAACTTATCATCGTCAAACATTCAATTAGTTATAGTTCATCAATCAAGGAGATGGAGCAACTTGTATAAAGTTTTGATGAGAAAAGATAATAAAATATATTTGTTACTATATTTTTCCATACCTATATGATTGCAATAGTGAATTATATGAATTTGTGCAATGTTATTTTGACTTACAGTTGATTATGGGTGATAGATAATTGTATTATCTTCCATTTGCCTTTTGTTTTGAATTGAATTTCATAAAATTTATGACCATTTTATTGATTGAAAATTCTAGATTTTTGTGCAACAGTCTATTTGCAGCAAATTGTATAGATTTGTATGGATAACCCAAGATATAAAATATAGATGGTTGGAAAGAGGGAGGATTTTTATTTCATTTTCAATTGATATGAGTGAATTTCATTAAGTTTGGAGGGATTTATAAGAATTTTACTAAAAATTATCCAGAACCCTCATCTAGGGTATGCAGTGAGTAATGAATTTATATTTTTCCTCATTTATCCACTGGAAAGGTCTCCAAACTAGTTAAATGACTCATTGATATGTATACTTTGATATTTCAAAGTTATAGATCAAGATATGAAGATTTTTCTGTGTTTTAATGATGGCCTAGTTCTTATTTCTGTGTTGTGGGCTATTAATGGTGGGAAGTAATGAAAGTTTCATGTGTTTTGAGTGTTTAATAATGATCTGTTAAATGTATGATTTATTGGATATGTTTTATGGGGGCCTTGAAAACCCTTTATATATTTTAAGTTTGTTAAGCCCGTGGAGATTGTGTCTATTTATGTCACTGTCCTGTCATTGGAAAGGTATGACTGTGACCATCCAAATCAGAGAGTTAAGTGGCTGAAGTCCCAAAGAAATGTGTAAGCACCTTGAACATGTTAATTATGTTGTAAAAAGTGTATTCAACCTATTTTAACCCTTAATTTTTTTCAAATTTAATGCTTTCTAAACACTAAAAATCCTTCATTATCTAGCACCATATGATTCATCATCGTCACAACCTTACCTCTACATTGCATAAGGGCCAAAATAAAACCCTTACAAAGGATGAGGTAAAAAAATTCTCATCAAATTTTATGAAAACTATTCAACCACATATATATATGTTGTAAAATGTAAAGATAAAAGAAATCATCACATCATAGAATAGGAGATATAGAATAGAAGAAGCAATACTTATACAATGTACTCTGATTTTGAAGATAAATAAAAAGATCCAGTTTGTGTTCCTACAATTACGGTGTGGAATTATTGTCTTATAAAATTGGTCCTTTGTGATTATTAATTCAAAGAATTAATTATCATTTTAAAAACTTGTGCAAAGAGGTTATTTGTCCTTCACACTAATTTGAATATCAAGAAGCATTTGAGAAGTGTTGTCCCTATGTTTCTTGTCTAAATGGATTTTTGAAAGAGAAATTAAAATCAATTAGACTAATTTGTGTGGTGTGTACTTAATCATCTTGCATTGATATGATTGAATGACTGATAGTTTATCTAAATGACAAAATATTGTCTCACAAAGTTGTATATGAGGGTTTGAGAATTGGTGACTCTGTGCCCAAAAAGGATAAGGTATTGGTAAAGATTATCAATAACAGATATAAAATTTCAAGCCACTCATTTTTTTCAGTAGGATAAAATAGATAACATAGAAGTATAATAACAAATAAAGTTGATTGAATTTGTATTAAGAATTGGGAGATAATATAAATATTGTAGTTGAAGTAAATAATCAATGAGTTAGAAAGAAGTAAAGCACTTAGCCAGTAAATCAGTTCATCTTAGAAATGCATGTCATTCTCAGATAGGAGGTTGAAGTAAAAGCTATAAAAATAAACATCATCTGCCATAAAAATTATAAGCTTTGTAGATCAAGTTGGTGAATAGGTACACTTTCCTAGGTCCCATAGATCCTAAAGTGTAGAGGATTCCAATCGGGTTTGATTATTCTTGTTAGTTGGCCAATTCAATTGGAGAGTTTGAGTATAAAGCCTGGCATACTTTTAGAACTTTCTAATCTATTGATTTGGGAACCAAAAGATTAGCGACTCTACTAGGAAGTTGAACAAAGAAAATTTCCAGAAACTTTGGTATTATCAAGTCAAATCAGTTTAGTTGAGATTTCCCCATTCAAGTCAGACAACTAATAGATTGGTGACTCTGCTGGGGATAACATAAGATAATTAATTTGTTGGGGGAGTTGAATAAGAAATATTGTTCAATCATCCAGAATATTTTGCATCATATTAGACTAGTTGAGATTGCTCCATCTCAGTCACACAACCAACATATTGGCAACTCTGTTTGGGAGATAGTTAAGCAATCCATTAGAGAAAGAGAGTCTAGATATTAAGATTCATGTCTAAAGAGTTTTTTCAAATCAAAGTGACTCTTCTTAAGGAGAAGACCCAGAAGAAGAAAAAAAATTTTAATTCCTCTTTAATAGAGGTGTCAACTCTATTTTAAAAGAACCTAACGAAAATAAGAAATAGTTGCAACATTTTTAGGTATTCAGTATGCACCATTATTCAGAACTATATAAAGTTCCATATTAAGGAATACAATATCCACAATAGTAATACCAAACATGTCTATAGAGAAACTTATATGAGCCACTATATTTTAGTGATGTTCGAAATTATCTAGATCATGTTCCTTTTGACTTGAGAGAAAGTGTACCATAGTTCAATGGAAGGGAAGATGAATCATCGATTGATCACTTGAAGGCATTTTATGAATTTATTGAAGATTTCCATATTTATGCAGAAGATGAAATCATGAAATGTTTTACAAATTCATTGGAAGGTGTTGAAAGTGAAAATTGCAGTTTGTTACCATCACAGAGTTTTTCATCTTGGGAAGAGTTGGAATGGTGATTTATAAGTGAATTTTATGGTGTCATTGAAGATGGTGCATCTACTATTGATTCCTATGATTTTCCACTTCAATACCAAGAGGAATCCCAACAAGATTATAAGCCTGATATGCACAGTGTTGACTTCATGATACTTGATACAGTAAATATAAAAATCAAAAATATAATTAAAAACATAAAATAACTGAGTTCTTTAAAATTATTACCAATAGAGGAAGCTATGAAGGTTAAAGAGTTCCTATAGGTAGATATTAAAGAATAGTCTTCATATATATTAAAGTATCAGTGGTATTTTTTTATTCTTTATGAGGAATTTGCATCTCATGAAGATATACACTGTGATCAACATGTAGAAAGACATACACCAAAATATTATTCATATGATGAAATAATCAATGAAGGGTGGATATGTGATGACAACAATTGTGATGAAGAAGAAGAATTTGTTGATCATAAAGCAGAAAACACATGTGAGAAAATAAATGATACAGCCTTTCTTGGAAACCACATTGACACCATTGATGAAATGGAATCAAATATCAGTGACAGGGAAAATGAAAAGGAAAATTTTCTTAGTAGTGATAAAATTCAGATTTGTTGGACATGGAGCACTGGAAATACTCTTATAAGAGTAATTCAATTTTGAATATCCTAGATATGTAGATTTTGAGGATTCTATAGAGAAGCATGTTTCCTTAGATAAGAGTATTTTGGAGGGCCCATTAGATGAAGAGGTGAATGATCTTAATAAACTGTGTTGCATGGGTAATAATGATGTTCATAACCAAGAGCCATATCCTAAAGATACTACTATAAGGTTTAATAATGAGAAGTGGTTTAAGTTATTTGATGCCTATAGTGAAAATGAAGAGTATAGTGAGCATGAGAAAGGAGAAGATACATGCTTGTTTATGAACTATGATGATAATATGGATGATGTAAACACTTATATAAGTGACCAAGAAGATGAGAGGGTGTGTATATTTGAAAATTATTTTAAATTTTTTTCAAATCCTTTGTATGATACAATAATGAAGGAAGATCATATGATACCCTAGCAAGGTACTTTTGAAAATATTTTTTTATGTATTTTTAAATCCTCTATATGAGGAAGAGAAAAATATTTCATGTGATCAAGATGACATATGTGAAGATGAAATTAAGTCATCATGTAATGATAAAATTGAAGTCACGAGTGATGCTTCAATTCAAAGAACTCTAGATAATGACATTGGAACTCCTCCAACAGAAGCATGTAAGCCACAAACACAAGTAACCCATTCAAATAATGGTACTCATTATGGTCATTCTCCTTCATTTATTGGTCATTGTTTTAATATAAAAAACAATGTGGGCGCATGTATAATAATGAAGAAGAAAAACAATGCTATAATGGGTTGAACACTATTGATATTACATATTCAGATGTAAAGTTTTTTTTATTTTTAGAATAAGGACAATGATCACAAATCCAATAGTGTTTTATCACATATGAATTTTCAGTTGGGTAGTAATATTTTTGAGAGTATAAATGATGTTTTAAATGAATCAAAATTTGTGTAAAGGCTAGAGATATGTGTTTTCATGAATGTTGATGGAAAAGGAGGCTACAATGTAATTTGTGGAAAAGTATAATGTTATAAGGAACATGAGTTGAATTATGATTCTCATCATATCCTTGCAATAAATATATAGACCTGTGATGATGGTGTTGATCATTATAGAATGATGAGGTATTTTACCATTTTCTACCAAGCATATCACATAATTATTTTTAGATTGATGCAAGTACAATGTAATGAAAACAAGATCTTTGAGAGGAGCAGGTGTTGGTTCTATATTTTTGGTGGCCCGGGGCCACCAGATAAGGTATGATTTGATTTTTTGAAATAAGATGTGTAGTGAATATATAGCCTAATGGATAAGGCACCTGGGTTGCTTCTACTAGAGATAGTTGGATTCTTGTTATGCCCACAGGGGGCATACATCCCCAAGTAGAGCCACTATTGGAACTCTTAATTTTTTGCAAATTTAATGCTTCCTAAACACTAAAAATTCTTCATTATCTTGCACCATATGATTCTCCATGATTCATCACCATTACAACCATACCTCTACATTGACTAAAGCCTAGAATATAAACACTTACAAAGGATGAGCTACAAAAAATTTCTTTACAAATTAATCCATTAATACCATTATGATATTCAAGACATCTGAAAGATCCCTTAAAATCTGTAATTACTCTCATCCTATCATATTTCACTATTTTGTAGAGGACATAAAGAGGACTTGTGAAATAGAGAAGTCATCTCTATTTCCTAGGGTTCAAATTAGTGGTATGTGAAATAATGAATGTATAACTATTTCGCAAGAAGCAAATTTCAGTGTTGTGAAATGGCAAAATTGTCGCCATTTTGCGAGGGGAAAATTTTGATGTTACGAAATGACACATGTTTTTGAAATATGTACCTCTGTAAAACACGATAGTACAAACTTGGTAGATGAAATGTTTGAATTTCCCTAGTGATCACACTTGAACAATGAAGAGGCACATGGACTGTGATGCAAAAGGGGTTTATTTCACATTATGATATCAAAGTTGTGAAGGATATGTAATGGAACATGAAGATGCAAATAAATATTGAAAAAAAAATCGTAGAGTTCCTTATGATGTACAAAGACTGTGATTTATTAATACAGCCTTCAAAACTCCAAAGAAATTATAAATCCATGTTTGGCTTAAATTTTGATAAGACAAAAGGGAAATACGTTGAGAGTTGGCCTTTAATTCTAAAAAATGATGTTGAGATTTTGACCTTCTATAAAGATGATGGAAAATAAGGCTGGAAATGGGTAAAAATTGCAAATATAAAGAAGTCCTAGTTCAACAATCAAATTTACAAGCTCCAGAAAAAATATTTGGTTTGTACACAAGCTGTTTTGGGTTGTTGACCAAGCCAAAATCTGAAAGATAGGTAGTTATCAACTAATTAGTTGATTAGTTTTTTCTCAAAAGAGTTTTTTTTTATTTTCAATGAAGAATCAATGTCTTTTCACCCCAAAGGGGTATGAAAAGTATTCAACCACACATATATATGTGGTGTAAAATGTAAAGATAAAAGAAATCATAACATCGTAGAATATAATATATAGAATAGAAGAAGTAGTACTTACACAATACTCTCTGATTTTGAAGATTAATAAAAAGATAAAATTTATGTTCCTGCAATTGTGGTGTGGAATTATTTTATTATTAATTCAAAGAATTAATTGCCTTTTTTTAAAACTTGTGCAAAGAGGTTATTTGTCCTCCACACTAACTTGAATATGAAGAAGCATTTGAAGTGTTGTCCTTATGTTTCTTGTATGATTCATTGAAAGAGATATTAAAATCAATTAGACTAATTTGTGTGTTGTGTACTTAATCATCTTGCATTGATAGGATTGAATGGATGATAGTTTATCTAAAGGATAAAATATTGTCTCACAAATTCTTACATGAGGGTTTGAGAAGGGATGACTCTATGGCCAATAAGGATAAGGGGTCCTAGTCTTATCAATAACAAATATAAAATTTTGTACCAATCATTATTTTCAGTAGGAGAAGATAGATAGAATAGAAGTAGAAACATAGATAAAGTTAATTGAAGATATATTAATAAGTAGGAGATAATAGAAAGATTGTAGTTGAAGGAAATAATTAGCAAGTTAGAAATAAGTAAAGTAGTTAGCCAGTAAATCAGTTCATCCTAGAAATACATGTCATTCTGAAATAGGAGGTTGAAGTACAAGCAATAAATAAATATCATCTTCTATTAAAAATTATCATCTTTGTAGATCAAGTTGGTGAATAGGTGCACCCGCCTAGGTTCTACAAAGCCTGAAGTGTGGAGGATTAAAATTAGGTTTGGTTGATCTTGTTAGTTGGCCAAGTCATTTGGAGAGTTTGAGTATAAATCCTGGCATAATTTTAGAACTTTCCAATCTATTGACTTGGGAAGCAACACAACCCTTGGATATTTTGAGTATACTATAATGAGTTTCAAATCCATGGTAGAATTTTCAAGGTCTTTTAAGTGGAAAATATCTAATGGTAGAGCTTTGTTGTTCTCGAATGCCTAATTAGGCCAAAAAGTTAGAGTTAATAGCCATTTTGGAAGCCATTAGTACAAAGAAAAGTAGTTCCTTTCTAAGCTATGTCTTAAGAGGCCTTAATGGGTACTTGAAAAACAATTTTTTTTCCATGGTTGAGCTGTTTGGAATAAGTTATGTTTTATTTGGTATCTAATTAGGGCTACTAGCCTTGAGGGTAGTCTATGTGAAAGAAGTGTAAGTTGGAGTAACCATTGTTTGTGGAAGCTGTTAAGGTGTTTGGATGGATACAATATGTCTCTTGAGTTAGTCATGTCCTGAGAAGTTTTGAAACCTAAATGACTTTTTATAGCCCATAGGGAAAGGAGTCATTATGAAGGGAAGTTTGGAGTTTGTGAAGTATGGTAAGGGTTGTTTTTTGGGAACTAATCCTTGATGAGTCTGTATGCATTTGAGATATTGACAAGTTTTTGTTAATGAACCTAAGCCTTTGCATCATGTATATTTATATATAGACACACACACACACACATGTTGGAAAGTTGACTTCCTAAGGATGCATGACTCATTTTGTGTTGTCATCATGGCAACAAAGTCATACTAAGTTTCTATCAAAGATAAATCAGAAGGAAAAATGACTAAGTATGGAAACATGGCAGACAGAGATATTTAGCGATCAGCACATCAGTGCACATATGAGAGATCAAGTCATCTTATGCACATTCAGATATATGTTCTATGACATGTGTACATACTACATCTAGACATGCATAGTATGGAACAATAGTACAGAGAAGTTACAGACAGATCAGTAGACTAGCAGTCCAAAAGACAGAGCATGGAAGCTGACTAGTGTTTTGATCAGCGTGAATTATTTTGTTATGTAATGGCTAAGAACTTTTGATTTTATGTTTGTAATGATGTAATTATCATTGTTGTAAACATGCTTGAGCTGACTTGTTTGGAAGCATTGTGTATTTCATTTTAGGGCCGACTAGAGTCTTGTTTTGGGTCGCGCCTATTTGGATATGAACATACAAGTTTGTAATGTAAAGTTATGTTACAAGTGTCAATTATTATGTAAGAGGAAGATATAAAAGAGTAGTATGATGAAGTTAGTATATGATATAGCTCTTTAAAAGAGTAAGAGCATTCGCGCATACACAAAAATGATCAGACAACAGTGTCATCACAATAGTTCACTTTTGATATAGTGTATATCAACTTTCAGAAGGTTGTAGCCTTCATCCTATTTGGCAGTGAGCCTAGGCAGTGAGCCATATACCTTTAATAGGGTTTTGTAAAAGACTTCTAATAGGGTCAGACCTTTAACCAGGTCATTGTACTCATATTTTAAAGACTGCTTCTAACAAGGCAAAGGAACTTTAACAGGTTCATTATACTAGTACAATATTTGTGGGTACTAATTCCCACTAGGGTTTTCCTCTAATCAAGGTTTCCCCATAATCATATCATGTGTTATGAGTTCTTATGTTAAGCTTCATTCAATGTATGTTTGATTTATGTTTAAGTTGTTGAAAAGTAATAAATAGACAAACACTGATTCACCCCCACTCTTAGTGTTTCTAACAATTGGTTTCAGAGCTCTGGTCCTTTGAAAGAAATTTTAACCACTTGAGGAGATCATGGACTCAATGGAAGAAAAACATTTGAAAAAGAATCTTGAAGCAGCTCTTGAAGATCTTGATAGATCTAAAAAAGAAAATGAAGAACTTAGACTTAAAGTTGATGGCTCACAAATGCTTATCAAGAAATTAAGAAAAGATTTGAAAGATTGTTCTACAAGTGATTTAGGGAAAATGATAAAAAATATCAATGAAGAGAATATGTCTCTGAAAGATAAAATTGAAAATCTAGATGAACAGCTAACAGACAGTCAAATTTCTATTGAAGAAAAGATCAAAGAAAGAAAACAACTAGATGATGAACTCTTGAAAGCAAACATGAAATTCTTGGAATTGGAAAACATAAAGAAGAAGTTGGAATCTAAATTAACAGAAGAAAAAGATAAGATTGATAAAATCCACACAAGTTCTGATTCACTTCAATCTCAGCTCAATGCACAAAAGCTAAAAGGCAACACTACTGGTCTTGGATACAGTGTAGCACAAATTGAAATCAATTCATTGCAAGAAAGAAAGAAATCTCATGAAGCATCTTCAGAAGAAAAGAAAGTTGAAAGTGTTACAGAGATCAAAATAGATCCACCTAAAAGGGAAATCAAGCATGTTAACAGAACTTGTTATGCATGTAACAAACATGGTCATTTGGCAAGAGATTACAAAGAGGTAAGACCTTTCAATGATTACTGTTTCTCATGTAATAAGTTTGGTCACAGGGCTATACATTGCAGAAAAAATCAAAGAAGAATGAATCAAAACAATCAGAGAAATCAACCTCAAAGAAATTTGCAGAACACTACATGTTAGATATGTAACTACAATGGTCACACAACAAAGCAATGCAACATGATGAACAAGAACATCAGACCTCCTATCATTTGTCATGCATTTGGAAAGGCTGGACACATCTCAAGGTTTTGTAGATCCAGAACTCAAAAGCAAGAGGATCATAAGAAATCAGTATTTGAAGAAGAAGGAGAAGTCAAGTTTGTTCAAGAAAAAGAAGATTCAAGAAAAATTTGGTTTGAAGTAAAGAAGGACAATGATGTTGAAAAAGTAGTTGATGCATCCATAGTGGATGTACCCTCTACTTCATCTTTAATAAACCTTCTTGGTCTTAGGGGGAGCTATTATAGCTTAGGACCCCTACGCAGCTGGTATACTCACCTCTGAGTATGCACCTATGGATTCATGGTTATAAGCACATAACATTATAGTATGCATGCACACATTGTCTCAAATGCATCAAGATCAAAGTTGCAAATTCTCTAAGTAATTTGCGTACGGTTGCAACCATTAAATGCAGTAGCTTTTATAAAAGAAAGTAAATGTTTGATCTTCTTCACACTTGCATTTGAGATCATAGAATTTGGAGAGAACTGGAGCACTATCAAAGCACAAAAGCATAACAGATTTGGCAGTTAAGCAAATGGATAAGAAGTTGAAATGGAATCCTAGTAGTCGCGCCGTTTTGAAATTTTGTGAAACCCTACTTAATCAAGTTCCAAGTAAGTATGGTGACTCTAGTAGTATTTGATATTGTAGAGAGGAAGAGATTTGTATTTAAGAAACATCCATTCAAATCCATACTGGATGATGTAGAAGGAGCTTTCTCCAAAACCCCACTAGGTGTTATTCACATAGAAGATATCCGCGCATATATTTACTGTAAGAAGGAAATAGTAGGAGATATCAGCATAGCCACTCATATGGGATCTATGATGAAACCTGACTATACATTCAAGGATGAGTTCACACACTTGATTGATAACCCTATCTTTGAATACTCTCATGCGCATGAGTTTGATGAGCCAGAATGGGTGAAGATTTTGCTAAGAATAATACTTGATGATCTTTACTAGATTGAAGAGGTTCCTGTTCACATCACTATAGACCTAATCCATGAATTAACTAGACTCCCCAAGACTAGACCAATTTTTCCTACTGGCAAGGATGTCAAGAAGCAAATTGAACAAGTTTTCCTATCTAAAAGTGATAAGTGCGAGATGACAGTTGACCCTATCAAGGAAGATGACATTAAACTTCTAAGTATGATACTTGGGTATAAGTTTCAGCAAGCAAGCAAGTTGTATAGTGTCTCTCTAGCAACAGTCCTAGCAGCTATCAGAATGGTGAAGGATAACACTCAATACAACCTATGTGAGATCTTGCATGCTCAACTGATTGACAACATTTGAATCATCAAGAATGACAGGAGAAATACATTCAGGTTTGGATCTTTGATCATCTACTTGTATTTCCATATTGTTGGAAAGGTTGCAAACCTTTACCTAGACAAGAGAAAACCCACAATGTCTTAGATTTCTCTTAAGGCCACTTTAGAGAGCAATGTAAGGGATGCCATGGATATGGATATCAATACATTTAGGATCAAGATGCAGAATAGGTTTTGATAGTTGACAAATATAAGGATACCATATGTTTCATGGTAGAAACAAATTGCACTTGCATGGAGGAAGTTGAACCTAGAACCAAATGGATTCATCCTCTTGGTTATGAAGTGGAAGAACATGTTTTAGAAGGATATGCACAAGTTCTATTGTCTGTGCCCAAAGTTCTTAATGAGCCAAGGTGGGGCACTTACAAAGAGAAGAAAAATGAAGTGGATACCATCTTACATAGTGCTGATAACAAAAGGAAGGCATCCAGAATTACATCTAACATTCTAAAAGTTCATGGAGTCACTCAAGAAGATCTTGACAAAGCTAGAGAAGCCAAGATAGACAAAGAACTTAAGAAGACTGAAGAGATCCAAAAGAAGAAGAAAGTAGAGAGAACCTCTGCTCCCTCTACCACTATTGACCTAGACTCATCTCCACCTTCTATACCAAGAAATAAGTCTAGAGGAAGAAAGAAAGCGCCTACAAATCATCCATCATCAAGGAACACTCAGAGGAAAGCAAGGAATACTCAAGCTCCTCCTAAGGTAGGATTTAGACCTAGTCTAAATGTTTTGAAGAACAAGACTGTAAATGAAGGGAGATTAGATACACTTTCTAAACTCTATGACAAGTATCAAGAGATGGATAAGGCTGAGATACATTCTATGATCATATCTCATATGATCAAGTTTAAGAAGTCTGTTCTTGAACTCAAAATAGTGATATCAGATAAGTTATGGAACATACTGGAGATCATGAAAAGACATGCAATAGAGGAAGACATGAGGATTAGAGAAGAAACATTGGATACTCTTCTCCCTATATGCTCACATGATGAGAAGGCTATTCTAGTAGATCTGGTGAAGCCTCATCTCAGAACCAAGACAAGGACTTTACATATTATCAACAAAGAGTATGAGTAGATAGGTAAAGAGACTGAAAAAGGAATTTGCACAAGTATTTATGGATAGACACATGTATCCATCAACAGTTCCTACTACAAAGGTAACTCCAGCTCCTCCCAAATAGGTTACAGAACCAATGATTCAGATAGCACCTATGACATGTCCATAGGTTTTAGTGCCCACAGTGACAATAACTTCTGATACAGAAAAAGACTCAGAAGATACTATAGTAGTTGATAATATCAAGATATCCATGACAACATCTGAAAAAGACATGGACAAAGTTGATAAAGTGTTTGTAAGCACTGAAGAAATGTGCACTGATGATACATCTGCACATCAAGATGAAGTTCCTTCCAATGATCCAATTGACTTGAACAAAGAAAAAGGTGATGAGACACCAATAAAAGTGATACCAGTAAATATTGAATGCATGGATACCAGTCAGAATACTATATTCTCACCATCCACTCAACCATCTACTTCATTGTTGTCAAGGTTAACTCCTGATTTTGCAAGTCTAGATACATGGGGAGAAGAAGACCTAATCAAGATCAACGTTCTTGCTATGGAAAAAGAAAAAGAAAAAAAAGTAATGAGGAACCCTCACTTTTTGGAATCAGTGAACATGTTGAATGACTTAGTTCCTACAGACAAGAAAGTAGCCAAGGTTCAATCAGTTGAAGATGTGGACAACATTCTAACAAACTTCAAATCACATTTTATAAGCCTAGTAGATTCAACTACTAAAATTGTAGAATATGAATACAAAAAGGAGAGATTGAATGACTTGGTAAAGAAATTTACCTTAGAATTGAACTCCTTAAAGATTGGGCAATCCATATTGAAAGAATTGGCACCTAAGGGAAAGAAAGTTATAGCCAACTGCATGGACAGAGTGAAGTTCACCTCTGAGAATATTAAAAAGATAGAGGAGGTAGAAATCATGGTGGACAACATCAGAAAATCAGTTGAGACTTCCACATAAGACATGAACATATGAAATAATGTCTATCAAGGACAATTGGACAAGATTGAGAAGGCTAAGTTGGAAATCAACAAGATAAGAGTCTGACAAACTCAGTTGAGAAATGCACTTGCGCCATCTCTAGCAGTCCTAAATGAGAACATCAAACAGATTGATGCCACCATTGCAACATATGATCAAGGTCCTTGCATGGATCTAATGAAAATGGAGAAACTGACATATGCCCTATGCGTGCATCTTCAGACAGTTGATGCAATGAAAGAATTCTGGCAGAAAGAGATCCAAGCTCTTCAGATTGTATACCTTGAAGTTTACATGGAGTAAGTGTGTAGAAGACTTACAAGTTTTTGTTCACCTTTGTCATTAATGTCAAAGGGGAAGTAATATAGAATGTGTATATATGAAGAGCAGTATATGTATATATGTAAAAGATGTTATGATATACAGTTATTTTTTGTGTTAAGTCATTTTGAGAAAATTGGCCACATTCCTTTGTTGCCATAAATGACAAAGGGGGAGATTATTGGCAAGTTGACTTCCTGAGGATGCATGACTCATTTTGTGTTTTCATCATGGCAACAAAGTCATACTAAGTTTCTGTCAAAGATAACTTAGAAGGAAAAATGACTAAGTATGGAAACAGGGCAGAGAGAGATATTCAGTGATTAGCACATCAACAGACATGCAAGAGATCGAGTCAGCTTATGTGTGTTCAGATATATGTTCTATGACATGTGTACATACTATATCTAGAAATGAATAGTATGAAATGATAGTAGGGAGAAGTTACAGATAGATCAGTAGACCAGCAGTCCAGAAGACAGAGGATGGAAGCCGACTAGTGTTTTGATCAGCGTGAATTATTTTGTTATGTAATGGCTAAGTGCCTTTGATTATATGTTTGTAATGATGTAATTAGCATTATTGTAAACATGCTTGAGCCGACTTGTTTGGAAGTGTTGTGTATTTTTTTTTAGGGCCAACTAGAGTCTTGTTTTGGGTCGCGTCTATTCAGATATGAACATATAAGTTTGTAATGTAAAGTTATGTTACAAGTGTTGATTATTGTGTAAGAGGAAGATATAGAAGAGTATTATGATGAAGTTAGTATATGATATAGCTCTTTAAAAGAGTAAGAGAATTTGCACATACACAGAACTGATCAGACAATAGTGTCATCATAGCTGTTCACTTTTGATATAGTGTATATCAAATTTCAAAAGGTTGTAGCCTTCATCCTATTGGGCAGTGAGCCTAGGAAGTGAGCCATATACCTTTAACAAGGTTTTGTAAAAGACTCCTAATAGGGTCAGAACTTTAACCAGGTCATTGTACTCAAATTGTAAAGATTGCTTCTAACAGGGAAAAGGAACTTTAACAAGTTTGTTATACTAGTACAATATTTGTGGGTACTAATTCCCACTAGGGTTTTCCTATGATCAAGGTTTCCCCATAATCATATCATGTGTTATGATTTCTTATGTTAAGATTCATTCAATGTATGTTTAATTTATGTTCAAGTTATTGAAAAGTAATAAATAGACAAACACTGATTCACCCCCCCTCTCAGTGTTTTTAACAATTGGTTTCAGAGCTCTGGTCCTCTGAAAGAAAGTTTAACAACTTGAGGAGATCATGGACTCAGCAGAAGAAAAACATTTGAAAAATAATCTTGAAGAATCTCTTGAAGATCTTGATAGATCTGAAAAAGAAAATGAAGAACTTAGACTTAAAGTTGATGGCTTACAAATGCTTATCAAGAAATTAAGAAAAAAATTGAAAGATTGTTCTACAAGTGATTTAGGAAAAATGATCAAAAAGCTCAATGAAGAGAATATGTCTCTGAAAGATAAAATTGAAAATCTAGATGAACAGCTAACAGACAGTCAAATTTCTATTGATGATGAACTCTTGAAAGCAAACATGAAAGTCTTGGAATTGGAAAACATAAAGAAGAAGTTGGAATCTAAATTAACAGAAGAAAAAGATAAGATTGATAAACTCCACACAAGTTCTAATTCACTTCAATCTCAGCTCAATGCACAAAAGCTAAAAGGTGACACTACTAGTCTTGGATATAGTGTAGCACAAATTGAAATCACTTCACTGCAAGAAAGAAAGAAAGCTCATGAAGCATCTTCAGAAGCAAAGAAAGTTGAAAGTGTTACAGAGATCAAAACAGATCCACCTAAAGGGGAAATCAAGCAAGTTAAAAAAACTTGTTATGCATGTAACAAACATGGTCATTTGACAAGAGATTGCGAAGAGGTAAGACCTTTCAATGGTTACTGTTTCTCGTGTAATAAGTTTGGTCACAGGGCTATACATTGCAGAACAAATCAAAGAAGAATGAATCAAAACAATCAACTAGCTTGTGTTAATCTTTAGGAGGTTGTGTATTACTAGAAGTAGAAGTTGTGTCCACTATGGATGCATCTACTACTTTTTTCTCATCATTATCTTTCTTTACTTCATCCCATATTTTGCCTAAATCTTTTGTATCTTTTACAAACCTGACTTCACCAGATTCTTCAAATAATGATTCTTTAGGATTTTCTTTTTTTTGAGTTCTTGACTTGCAAAACCTTGAGATATGTCCTACTTTGTTACATGACTGACAAATGATTGGAGATCTATTGATATTGTTTATCATGTTGCACTACTTGGATGTGTGTCCATTATAATTACATATCTGACATGTAATTTTCTGATAGTTTCTCTGAGGTTGATTTCTCTGATTGTATTGAGTCATGTTTCTTTCATTCTGTTGTGACTGATTTCTTTGACTTGTACTACAATGTATAGCCCTATGACCAAATTTATTACAGGAATAACAATACCCAAATTTATTACAGCAATAACAATACTTCTAGTTAGATGACCCTCATGGTCTTAGGGGGAGCTATTCTAGCTCTAAACCCCTACGTGGCTGGTATACTCACCTCTGAGTATGAGCCTATGGATTCATGCAACTGATGAAAAAATAAGGAAGTATGCATAGATGCATAGCTTGAACTTTGACTGAAGCAAAGATTGAAATTCTCAATGTAAACTGCATTACAACAACAAGCATTAAATGTAATAACCTTTTATATAAGTCAGCAAAAGACCTTTTATCCTCACTTTGCATTCTAGTATAAGCATTCAAAGAGCGCAGCAGCAGTTAACATCGAAGTGTTGAAGGATAAACTATTGGTTGGTTGGGAAGATGAATCAAAGTTGAAACATAACCCTAGCGGATGTGTCATTTCAAAACCTCGTGAAACCCTACTTAAGAAAGTTACAAGTAAGTAATGTCTACTCCTACAGTGTTTGACATATCTAAGAAAAAGAGATATGTGTTTAAGAAGCATCCATTCAAGTCTGTGCTAGATGATGTAGAAGGGACATTCTCCAAGGCTCCGCTAGGAGTCGTGCATGTAGAGGACATTCACGCTTACATCTATTGTAAGAAGGAGTCTATTGGTGACAAGAACATAACAAATCTCATGACATAAATGATGAAACTAGATTATTCATTCAAGGATGAATACACGCATCTCACTGATAACCCTATCTTTGAGTATACAAATGCACATGAGTTTTATGTACCAGAATGGCTTAAAATTCTACTTAGTAGGATACATGATGATCTGTATTGGATTGGTGAAGTTCCTGTCTGCATTATTGTTGACCTCATTCATGAGATGACTATACTCTCCAAGGTTGGATCCATTCTTCCTACTGGAAAGGATGTAAAGAAATAGGTTGAGCAAGCTTGCTTATCTAGAAGTGATTCCTTCTATCATTATAAACATATGTTTCTCATTCTATTGACTACAATTTATAAAAAATAATCAAGAAAAACTCCATTTTCCAATGCAAGTTGAGCATTTTAAGTAATATTAAATATAACTTCAAGTGCATAGTGATGAACCCGTAGAATTGTTTTTGTATTTCATTATATGATTTATAGCCTCAACATACCAATATGTTACTCATCAACCCAAGTAAGTACAAGTGAGTACCATGAAACCAAGTGATCAATATCATGTAATCAGGTGATCCAAATATACTAGACTTGTTGTGGCTCCACAACACACACCCCATTTGTTTGGCCTTTTGGCCATGGGGAAACCCCTAGCTTGTCTTTTTTTTTTTGGCCCCTATCCCTTTGGATGCTTTTTGGGGGTCCTTTTGAGGAAAGTCTAAGTCTTTTTAGCCTTGCACAGTTTCATAATTTCAAAATTTTAGGGTATCTCAACCTCTAAAATCCCAAAATTTGGGAAGTGCAAAGGTCAAAGTGTATGGTTAATCTTTCAGTGGTTTGACCTCCAAAAAACCGAAAGAGATGAGGGTCACGACTTAGATATTTTGGCCATCAAAACACCAAAGTGTGTGTGATGTCACCTCATTAATAATGAGGCTATAAAAGAGACTTTGCCCATTTTTTTCTTCACCTTTTCATTTTTATTTCACCTCCTTGAGCTCCAACAAACCCTGTCTTCAGCGCACACTTCCTCATCATTATGCTCCTCGCTCAGGACCATGTTGCTCTTTCTTGTCTTGCGCATTGTTTTTTTTGCCTTCTCTCCCTCCTAACAGCTTGGTCTCTCCAACCCACCGTTAGGTTTAGGTTTTGTTTTTCCTTTTTCTTTAGGTTTTGTTTCTGTTTTCTGGTTTTTCTACCTCCCTTGTTTTTCTTTGAGCTTCTTTTTGAGAAGATTTCCTAGGGTCCTTATCCCTAGGGAGTCGAGTTTGTTTTGTTCATCGAGTTTGGTTTTTTTTTTTTTTTTTTTAATGTTTTTCATTTTTTCTTGTGTCATGTCCATCATAGGAATTTCAGTCTCTGAAGGCCAAAATTCATCTCCCCAGTTAGATCTAATAGAGAGAAGGTTCTACCAAGTCCAGACTGGTCTTCAAAGATTCATAGTTTTTGAGTTTCACATTATACCTCATCACCGAAGGTGGAAACACCAAAGACAGGACCAACCTTCACACCTTTGGACTTTCACACTTTTATGATCCAAAAAACCCTACACGTCTATTGGAATCATAGAAGGGTGTGTACTGAGAAGGGAGGGGTGAATCAGTACCCTTAAAATTTTTTACAAATTAAACCTTAGTACTTATTTATTGCATAACCGACCATAGTAGCTTTTCTACTTCATGCATGCAATATCACAGCATAAATGTAAATACATATAAACAAACATTAAAACATTCATGAAACTAATTTACACATGACACAAGTATTTGATAACATAGAAACACTTGTTATAAGGTAAAAAATGTAGTGGGGATGAAACCCACAAAGCTTCACTGTCTGTAGAATGGAAGGTGTTTGTTAGGGCTACAAGTTGTGATCACTTTTGATGATCTTACCTTGTTAGGAGTAACATGTCAGACTTGTTAAGTCTACTCGGTAAAGATATTTTAGCAAAAAAATGTATGTGTGCACTCACTTAAGAGATTCAGAGAAATACTGTTAAGTCCACCTTGTGAAAGGATTTTGTTGTTTGCTACAATTGTTAGAGTAACAAAATATATGACCTGATTTCCACAATCTCAAATTTTTTATTACAGATCCATTAAGTACACACAATATATATCACCTTATTGTGATGGATAATACCTTTGTTTTGCTCAGTAGCCTTGAATTTAGTTCTTCATAAACTGAATTCTTCTTTTTCTATCCTTGTGCATGAAACTCTCTATCTTATCCATAGATGTCCTTGGTGGATACAATCATGTCATTCTTGATTGATTATAAGATTTGACCTAATTAAGTTTCACGCATTTATTAATAAACTCTAACATCAAAGGTTTACAACTTGACCTTAATCTCCTAGTTTTCATGAATACAATCAATAAACTAATTACATCTATAATTAACTATTTTCTTGATCCACAAAAAATGATTGTCCAGCTAAGAAAAAAGATGTTTTAAAGATTAAAGTGCTTTAGCTTATGTGTATTTGAGATCCTCTTTTTTTGGTGAAATCCTGTCTCTCGGTGTAGACTGGTGTAATGTAGAGACTATTGAACTTCCAAGCACCTTAGGAGAGAAAAAGAAAGTATACAAGAGAAAGAGAGCCTCTGTATCTCTATAGCTGGAAATTATACTAGAGATACCAAAAGAGGAAGGAGAAGAAGAAGAGGAAGTAATATTAATAAGGAGAACAAGATCAAGGACTGCTATCTCAAAGAAGAAAGCCTTGGAAAAGGACATTCTCATTTATGGGGAGGAAGGATTATAGAAGGAATAGGGAAACCCCTGAGATTCCCTTATTCCTGATGAATTCCTTATATCCAACTTCCAAGATCTTACAAGGTTAGAGGATCAAGGGATGGATACATTTGATTAGTATACTAGAGTTAATATGGGGTGACATTTACCACCAATTCCATAAGTTGTTCTAACTCCACCCTCGTCTCAGTTCACTAACCCCACAATGAGAGTACCACTCAGGGAAAAAATACAAGAAAGGGAAGGGATACAGTCAAAGATGTAGAGGCACTAGATATTCTAGAGTCTCCCACTACCCAAACCTCACAACCAATCCAAGGAGAGTCACTCCTAGATCCACAAGGAAATAAGGATGCAAAGAAAGGCATTGATCTAGCAGATACTCAAGCTGCTACTCTTCCACCTTCATTTCCTACTCCCACTCCCCCTCCTTCATTTCCTACTCCCAATCCTCCACCTTCATCTCCTACTCCTACTACTCCACCTTTGTCTCATGATCAAATTTTTACTCCTCTACATTCATCTCATACTCAAGCTCCCACTCCTCCACCTTCATTGCCAACTCTGGCTGAAATTTTATCAAATCTTTGAGGAGATGTGGAGAAACCCCATGATGAAACATGATACATAGGGGGCGAAAGTACTCCTCCACTGGAGAAACACATGAAGTTTAAAACTCCCCTTTAGAAGAGAAGGATGGAATCTTGAAAGAAGAAATGAGAGAAAAGGAGGAAGGAGAAGGGGAAGATAACTCAAAAGGAAGAGAGGCATTAGAAAGGGAGAAGGGGGCTGAAGAGGAGATAGAAGCACATGGAACAATAGTTAAAACTTTAGTACTGCACATTGCACCTTACGAGCCCATCACTACCTTTACTAAACCAACATAGTTTACTAAAGAGGTACAGACAAGGAAGAGAACCTATAAAAAAGAGGAAGAAGATACATACATGTCCTTTCTAGGTCAAGCCTTCCACCAAGAAAAGCCTGGTGTGCCGGCAAGGACAATTTCCTATGTGACTCAAGATAATACGTGCCACTAGAAAGAACAAGTGGTAGTCCCTAAAACCAATTCCATCTAGGAAGAGATAACCCTAGAATACTACACTTTTGATAAGGTTGATCTAGGGGAGCCTACAAGAGAAGGATGAAAAACATTGGCAGTTCTAGAGCTGAAGTACATGCTTGGCTTCATAGACAAGGATGAAGAAAACATAAAATTATTAACTCAGCATAATGATGAATTGAGAAAATTTATTCTTAAAGTGGTCGGTCTCATCTACCCAAGTTGTCTAGAAGTCATGTTACAAGCTATATTGGAGAAAAAGGCCACCGCAAAATTGCCGAAAGGAATGACACATTCTTTTGTACAAGCATGCGGGGACTAAAAGGTGGATTTTGAATATTTGGGGGAAAAAATCATTAAATCTATCCTAAGATCCTTCAGGACCATCCTCAAGGAGACCACCAAGCTGGTAGATATGATGGAAGTTGAACATGGACTGAATCTTCAATTAAGCAGATGACAAGAAGTGCTTAGGGACCTGAAGATAGTTAAAAAGTAGTGCTTCCAAATTCTAGTAAAGGTATATGAGGGGCCGAACTAGATAATTTTGGTACATGGATCAAAAGCATAACAAAGACAATAAATTTTTATCAAAGGTGCCTAAACAAGGTACACCAAATGCATAAGGAAGTTATGATGTGGATGGAATAGATAGAAGAGTTCTTCACAGGAATAGATTTGAAGTTATATGAAGATAATTATAAACACATTTTATCTTTAGTAAAAGGCATCATACAATAGTTTAGAGGAATCGTAGCAAGGGTTAATACCAAGGATGATCTCCATAAACTCTTCATATTCAAGGAAGAGATGCAAAGGATGTTCTAACATGAAAAAGAGATAAAATTCTTTTCTTCCAAGTTGACTACCTCTAAAGAAAGAAAAGAGAAATTCCTCACTAATGAAAGAAAGGTGGACTATGGAGAGGTACGATGAATAGTGGACTTAGCCAATTTTCAGATCTCCATTTTTCACAGCAAAGATTGGGGTCTGAAATTCTGGGTCATTCCAGCATGAAGAATTTTTTTCATGAAGAAAGAGTCTCAGATTTGTTTTCCTGTGGACTTGGGTTCTTTTAGTTCTAACTATAAGTTCTCCATCAATTGCACATGCAAAAAGAATCCCAGATGAAGTCTCTAAGGCAAAACTCAAAGATTAAAGTGAAGACTCTAGTTAAAATGGTGGAGCTCCAGTTCAATGCTCTCTACTTTTGAGCAAGTTTTACCCTACTTTTTGGGGTGGAATGAATGTAACTAGATCAATGATCAATGCAATCTTGTTACTAGTTAGTTTAGCAGTATTTTTGCTTAAGGAAGCTCTAGTTTAGATTTATTTCACTATTTTAGAGTAATTGAAACCATAGTTTCAGGGTTCAGAGTTTTGTAAATCAAAGTACTATATATTTTATTGGAACAATGTAATCAAGGTTAGATCTTTTATGAAATAAATATATACAATTGATGCTTCATTCACAATATGATATTGTCTGTTGTCTATGGGAAATTAATGAATTTGTGTCCACTTGTTCATTTCTTTCAAAGATCTTATTGTGTTTGGATTTGCAATTAATAATATTGGAGTTTGTTGTTGTTCATTGATCTTTCTATGACGAATGATTGGGAAAGATAATTCTATTGCTTCTAAGATAAATCTATCTCATGCATGTGTGTGTGTGTGTGTGTGTGTGTGTGTGTGTGTGTGTGCATACTTGTGGCTTCACAATTTGATAGTTTTTTAAAATCTTGCATCATGATAAAAAAATTTCCCCAAATGATTGCATCCATCAAGTACAGACTCGTGATATGGTTTGATTCGTATTCTATGGGTTTCTATATTTCTATCATTTGATTCACAATGAGGGTTTAACAATGGTTTATGTTTGTTAGGATCTCATATCCATAAATTTTTCATAATTCTTGTTACCGAAATTCTCAATCTTTTAAATCTGAATAGAGTAGATAATCATTGTAAAGGGTTTGCACATATTTGTACATTATTAGTGAATTACATGCATTTGATAAAATTATAAAAAGCATGAGAGTACTAAATTTTGTTTTGCAGCTTGATGTCTTAAAAGAACCAGCAAAGCCCTCCTTGTGAACAATTCACATTTATCTTCAACTGAGTGTACCAAGAACTTTTACCATGACCTTGGAGAACCTTGGGAATAAATCTATTATTCTTTCAAGAGAGAAAATCAGATCTTGAAATCCTAGCAATTGACTTGTGTAAAAACAAAGCTCAACATAAGTGGCATTAGAAGGAGGATCCAAGGCATAAATATCGATAACATTAGATATTTCTCACCGAAATGGTTCGAGTGAGTGCTTAGGTCATCTCCAAAGAGAGGCGAGTTCCTTGAACTCACCCATCATTGTAAAGATTGTAATGAAAAAGGAAAGTCAAGGGGAAATCCCCCTCACCATCACACTGAGCAACATAATCTGCTTGGAAAACAATCATACATCACCTCCCTAATTGTCACCACAACCATAAACCAAAATAAAAAGTTACAACATCCTTATCTAATGGCCTTCTTTGCTAACGCACAAATCTCACCGCTAAACTTCATTGGGAAACTTCATGAATTACCCAAAAATCCTGAGAATTTTTGTACTCGTTTCATATATAGAGAATTATAGACAGCCAAAGAACACATCTATGCCTTCAAATAAATTTGCAACTGTAAAGAGATTTCTCACCAAGATTTCATATAACGCTTTTTCCCATACATTCTAGGGGAGTTTGCATACAAATGGTACCTGAACTTACCACGTGGGTCTATCTCTGCATGACCTGAGTTTGAAACCAAATTTCTAAAACAATTTAAGTTGTATGTAGGCCTGGCCATGACACATCACTAGTTCATAACAATGAGGAAAGACTCCAAGGAGCCCATTTCTATGTTCAATCATCACTTCCATAAGATGCAAAAATAGTTAGAATCTCCTTACACTATACCAAAGGCAGTCGTTATATAAGTTTACGTTAAAGTCTTGGACCCTTTTACATCAATGTTTTTGAGGATAATTCCACCCATAGATAGAGACACGATGGAAAAGGTGTACAATGAAGCCATAACATTTACACAACAAATGGATCCGCAAGAGGGGAATGTTGGTACCATACCTACCATGGGCAACATTTCTTCTGCGCATCAATTTTCAGCAATCAATTAAGCTATAGCCACTCACCTACCTTTGATGGACATAATTCTGGTACAACCACTCACTACTCCACCATCATCCATTACTTATCTGGGCTACGAGGCCCATAAGACATCTTTCTTCGAGCAATAGACTGTGCCACCAACTAAACCTGATAATTACCTGGCCTCTGAGTTGGATACTGTGAAAAAAACCCTATCTCAACTCACCAATGAGATCACTATGATGATGTTGAATCCTTCCCAAAACCAAAGTGGGTACCAATGAACCCCTGTTTCTCCAAACTCTTATCCTAAAAATAAAAAATTGGAATTTCAATAGCTACAAAAATAAAAAAATTCACAGGATAAATAATTTGGGCAACAAAGGCCTAATAGACCTTGGAACACTCAGCCCAACAACTCTAGCATACCTACTGATAATGCTAATACCTATGAGATCGTTGATGCAAATTTTTTTGGGGCTCCAAATCCACACCAAGGCAATGAAGGATGTAGAAGCAACCCCTATAGTCAACATCTTCAAAATCTAGAGGAACCACCTATCCAGTTTAATAACATGATGTTTGACTCTTATGAATCTAGAAATGGGGAAAGTTCAGACACATACACTAAAGAGGAGGATTTTTTATTCTTATTTGAGAAGGAAAGAGAACCTGAGTACACTGAGGTTCATGCATTCCAAAATGACCACCACAGCCCTTACACCCTAAGGGACCAAAAGGAACCTTCAACTAATGGTATTCTCATGGGAAAACAATCAACTCTGCCAAACCCATGAGTTAGAAACAATCCTACACCCCCAAAGGGTCTGAATTCCCCTAAATCATTCCCACCTAATACATTTGTTGGTTAGAGAAATTCAACTTGGTTAGCTGACAAGTACAATGCTATTAAGGAACTAAAGAAAACAAAGGTGAACATCTCCATGTTTGATATGCTACAAGGCTGCCCCTCTCAGAGGGAAGCACTTTTAAAATATCTAGACCACTCAAGACAATGTAGTTTGACCAATAATGTAAGGGAACTCACATCTAATGCCAATACTTTAGAGGTGCTCCCTAAAATTCTCAAAGATAGGATAGAAGTCCCACCATTCCTACCCAGTCTGCGTATTTTGTGAAAAACATTTGCATAATTGCCTGATTGATTCAGGAGCTTCATGAAACATCATGCCCCTATCTATTTGCCAAAAAATAGGAATGGTTCCCCAAATGACAAACCGGGTAGTCATACAACTAGACAAGACATAGGTCAAAGTGATTGGTGTACTCAAGGATGTACACATCCAATTGGTTGCTGATCTAAGAATACAAGAGTATATTGATGTACACATCGTCGACATTCCATATAATTATGGGATGCTACTTAGTCAAGAATGGACCAAGTGTCTAAGAGGATGGTTGTCCACTGATTTCAACCAACTATGGCTACCCTAGAAGGGATTAAACAACCAGATCAAGATTGATGTTGAATCTAAACTAAAGAAAATGATCACAGACTAAAATGCACAAAATGAAGTCTTGTTCACTCAAACTAATTTGGGCACCTACCAAATGGATAACATCCTCATGTTCCAAATCGAAGAAGTTGGAGGATTATATCATAGTCTCATACATGGTCTACAAGAGTTCCACATTGGTGATGACATCTTCCAAATTTTCATCAAAAAAATGATGACAATCTTGAGGCACATAAGGTGAGATGCAGATCCCAACATCTTATTATTACTAGGATATTGTCGATTACATCAAGCAAGTCACTCAAAATTCACATGTGCAAGTTGTCAAAATGCACTGTTACGGATTTTGGCTCAAATTTTCCTACAAATTAAATAAAAAAAGGCCAGATACTGGAAGAAAAGAGCCCTAGGATAATAAACATGGGCGATGCTACCCCAGGTACTTAGCCAATTTTTAGATCTCCATTTTTCAGAGCAAAGGTCGGGGTCCAAAATTCTTGGCCATTCCAGCGTGAAGAAGTTTTTCCATGAAGAAAGAATCTCATATGATTTTTCCTATGGAATTAGGTTCGTTTAGTTCTAACTAGAATTTTTCCATTATTTTCCTATGCAAAGAGAAGCCCAGATGAAGTCTCCAAGGAAAAACTCAAATATTAAAGCAAAGACTCCAGTTAAAAATTGTAGAGCTCCAGATCAATGCTCTCTTCTCCTGAGTGAGTTTTACCCTAATTTTTGGGGGAAAACTAAATGTAAATGGGTCAAGGATCCATGCAAGCTTGTTATTAGTTATTTTAGCAGTATTTTTGCTTCAAGAAGCTCTAGATTATATTTGTTTCACTATTTTAGAGTAATTGAAACCCTAGTTTCGGGTTTCAGAGTTTTGTAAATCAAAGCACTATATATTGTATCAAAACAATGTAATCAAGGTTAGATCTTTTGTGAAATAAAGATATACAATTGGTGCTTCCACAGTGTGATATTTTTGTTGTCTATGATAAATTAATGAATTTGTGTCCACTTGTTCATTTCTTTCAAAGAGCTTATTGTGTTTATTGTGTTTGGATTTGCAATTAATTAGATTTGAGTTTGTTGTTGTTCATCAATCTTGCTATGATGAATGATTTGAAAATATAATTCTATTGCTTCTAAGATAAATCCATCATATGTGTGTGCACATACTTGTGGCTTCACGATTTGATAGATTTTGAAAATCTTGCATCTTGATAAAACTTTTTTCCAAATGATTGCATCCATCAAGTACAGATTCATGACATGGTCTGATTTGTATTCTGTGGGTTTCCATCTTTCTATCATTTGATTCACAAGGAGGGTTCACCAATGGTTTATTTCTGTTAGGATCTCATCTCCACAAATTTTTCTTAATTCTTGTTACCCACTTCCTTGATCTTTTAAATCTAAATAGAGTAGATAATCATTGTAAAGGTTTTGTGCATATTAAAGATTATTAGTGAATTACATGCATTTGATAGAATTGGAAAAAGCATGAAAGTAATAAAGTTTGTTTTGCAGCTTGAAGTTTTCAAAGAACTAACAAAGGCCTCCTCATAAACAATTCACATTTATCTTCAACTGATTTTAGCAAGTCGTTGTACCATGACCACAGAAAATAACTTTGTTATTCTTTCAAGAGAGGAAATTGGATCTCAAATTCCTAGCAATTGACTTGTGTAAAAACAACGCTCAACATGACTAAAATGTAAATGTCATCAAAATGTCACTATTGAACTAGTCAAATTGATTCAAATCAAATGATCAAAGCCAAGCCAAGTGTGATTCAAACTAATTCACTAATGGGCATACTTGAAAAGTTTGTGTTTGGGCACCAAGGAAAAACAAGGAGAGGAGAATAATTATCCTTATTGAATGCTGAGCCCTTGGAATAGGTATGTTGAGTAGACATGGGGAGTAGCTTCATACATGGACCCCAGCTTGGAAGTCACTTTGTCGATTGCATCAAGGAGTTTCTTAAAAAGTGAAAACATAATAAAATGATAAAAGTATAAATATTAACTAGATAAATTTAGTACTATGGAAACCATTGATCCCCCAAATGTTATGAGTGACCTGTGTGAGAGGTAGATGGTATAGATAATTGATACCATATATTTTATGAGTAATCTATGCTTGTGGTATATGGTGGAGACTATTGATCCCTCCAAACACCAGGAGTGATCCATGCAAGAGGTAATTGATACTCAAGCTTCTGATGTTTTTATTAATTTTTCAGGCATGTATACTCCCTATGGTTGGTACTCTTATTTCTAGATCTTGTAGAAGTGAGTAGTACCCTTGAGTATTATGTGATTATATTCCATTTTATTGCACTTCAGATGACATTCCACATGTTGAATGAACATTTTTTGTATTGCATCCTACATCTTGTGTGTGCTTGATTTACTGTACTGTTGCCTGATTTTATGCATTGATTAACATGTGTGTAGCCATCTTTTGGATGTGTGTACCTTGTGTTTGTGGCTAAGAGACTATCTTTGAAATAATAGTGAGATGGGGCTGATGGTTATCTTAATTGACCGAGTAATAGTGTTATATTTTTTAAGACATCTAATGGACAAGGGATTTGTTTTGGAGTAACTGATTTACCCCTCCCCTCTTAGTTACTTATCTCATTTCCAAAAATTCATAGTAGAGCTTCAAGTGCTTTCAGAAAAGGTTTCAAGGCCTAAGCTAAAGATCAGAGATACCTTACAGAAGGGAGATCCCAAAGCTAAACAAAGACAACTTCCTTATGTGGAAAGAGCTGATGAAACTACATCTATCTACTATTGGAGATGCTGGTTTGAAATTTTTGGACAACAAATATGTGGAACCAACAACAACTATGACTATGGAATAGATGATGGAACATAAGATTCATAACATAATGATGATTGATATAGCTTCTTCACTCAGCTACTCAGAATTTGATGAAGTCAAGGACTGCCCTAAAGCCTATGATATGTGGAGGAAATTATAGGACATTCATGGAGGATATGCAAATGTAAAGAGAGCCAAAGAAGAGAGTCTCAGAGGACAATTTGATCAGATGAAAATGAAAGAAGGAAAAGACATTACAAGATACAGTGAAAGATTCAAGAAGATTGTGAGTGCCATCAGAGCTGCAGGAGGAATAATTGAAGATACAATAGTGGTTAGCAAGGTATTAAGAACTTTAATTCCTATCTATGCTATTAGATTTTCTTCTATTCAAGAGTTGAGGTGCAATAAGGATATAAATCTAGATACATTAGTTGGAAGGCTTACAACTTTTGAGCTGGACAACTTTGACAATTATTCTCCTAGCTCTAGAAATCTTGAGTCTGCATTCAAAGCAAAATTAAACTTGGTTAAGAAGGATAGATACTCAAAAGGGAAGTAGATTGAAAGTGATAGTGATGATGAATCTGATGATGAAGATCTAGATATCATTGAAGTATTACTTGCAAGGAGATCTGTCAAAGGAAAATACAAAGGTAAAATTCCATTGATTTGTTTCTCATGCAATGAGGTTGGTCACATTACTACCAAGTGTCCAAACAAAGAAGAAAAAGATGAGAAAAAGTTCAACAAGTACAAAGGAAAGAAATATTTCAATAACTACAAGAGCTACAAGGACAAAGGTAAAAAGTCTTTTTATATTGTTAGGAATTCTGATAGTGATGAAGAAGAATATGAAATGGTTCATATTTTTATAAAGGGTGAGTTAGATGAAGAAGATGAAAAGACAACACTTTTCTCACATATCAGTAAAAATGATACATGGATAATTGATAGTGGTTGTTCTCACCACATGACTGGTGATAAGACAAAATTTGAACATCTTGAGCACTATGATGGTGGGAGTGTCAGTTTTGGGAATGATGAACCCTGTTATGTGAAAGGAAAAGGTTGTATTACTCTGACAAAAGGAATCAAATGTGATAATGCTTATTGGGTTGAAGGACTAAGGAGAAATCTACTTAGTGTAGCATAGCTGAACAACATTGGCTTCAAGGTAGAATTCATGAATGGTAAGGTCAAGCTCCTAGATGTTAAAGGGAACCTAGTTGGAATTGGTAGGAAAACAAAAGGTAATCTATTCTATCTTGATCTCACTGAAAGTTCATGTTTCATTGCACAAGTAGAAGAAATTTGGCTATGACATACAAGGTTGTGTTATGTAAATTTTCATAATCTGGTAAACATAAGCAAAAACAAGAGAGATAGAGGTATTCCTATTTTGAAGAAACCCAAGTTAGCAATATGCAAACAATGTCAAATCAGAAAGATGAGAAAGATAAGTTTCAAGAGCAAGAATTACAATACTAATGAAATCTTGGAATTGGTACATACTAAACTTTGTGGACCAACTGGAACAACAAGCTATACTAGAGAGAAGTATTTTCTTATGTTTGTTAATGATCATTCTAGAATGATGACTGTCATATTTCTCAGAGAAAAATTAGAAGCTTTTCAGAAGTTCAAATGGTATCTTGCAATGTTGATGCCAAATACTGGAAGGAGGCCATCAACACTATAGTGTTCACCTTGAACTGAGTTCTACTAAAGAAAGGTAGTAACCAAACACCGTTTGAATTATGGTATGGCTATAGGCCTAATGTTCATTATTTTAAAGTATTTGGAAGTAAATGTTACATCTTGAAGGAAGAAAGAAATGGAAAACTTGATGCAAAAAGTGATGAAGGAATATTCCTAGGCTACTCATGTAAAAGCAAAGCATACGAATGTCTGGATATTACTACTCATAAATTCATAGAAAGTGTACATGTCAAGATTGATGAGTTTGTAGAAATATGTGAAGAGAAGAGTAGTAAAGAGCTTGAAGACTACATGAACTTTGTGTATCATGAACCTGATACTATGCCTATGACTCAAGAAATGGTGATTGGACATCAAAATTTTCAACCACTGAATATACTAACACAAACTGTACAAGCTGAATTGCAGACTTTGAAACCTGAGCTGCTGGTAGAAGAGACCCAATCTCAGACAAAGGGACCCAAGTCACAGACAAAGGAACCCAAGTCACAGACAGTGGAACCCGAGCATCAAACAAAAGAACATGAAAGAATGTTTGAGAATGATAGACCTAGTGGATCAAGTCCAGAATCAAGGCTGAAGGATCCAGTAATTTCTAAATATGTTAGAAGGAATCAAGCACCTGAGAAAATAATTGGAGATTAGATAGAAGGTGTAATGACAAGGAAAAAAATCAAAGGTACATGTTTACTAAGTGAATTTGAACCTAGAACTATTAAAGATGCATTGAATGATGAAAGTTGTATAGAGGAAATGAATGAAGAAATTGACAAGATTGAGAAGAATAAAACTTGGACTCTTGTGCCTAGGCCAAAGGAAAAGAATGTGATTGGAACCAAGTGGGTTTTTAGAAATAAGATGAATGAAAAAGGTGAAGTTTCTAGAAACAAGGCCAGATTAGTTTGTAAAGGATATGCTCAAGAAGAGGGTATTGATTATGGAGAAAAAATTTCTCCTGTTGTAAGACTTGAAGGAGTCATAACTCTTCTGGCATATGTTGCACATAAAGGATACAAAGTGTATCAAATGGATGTGAAATCTACATTTCTAAATGGAATCCTAGAAGAAGAAGTCTACATTGAGAAACCAGAAGGATTTTTTTATCCTAGCAAAAGGAATAGGGTTTGCAAGCTGCACAAAGCATTGTATGGACTGAAGAAAGCACCTAGATCTTGGTATGAAAGACTGCATGGTTACCTAGTAAATATTGGATTTTAGAGAACCAATGATAACAGTAGCTTGTAAATCAAAGAAGGACCACATAACAAAATATTGTTAGCAAAGATATTTGTTGATGACATATTATTCACTGGATGTGATGACTTATGCAAAGCATTCTCTGTAGCTATGATTAAAGAAGTTGAGATGTCTATGTTTGGTGAGATAAAATTGTTTGTTGGATTACAAGTTCATCAAATGAAGGATGGTATCTACATTAATCAATCAAAATATATCAAGGAGATACTCAATAAATTTGGAATTGAAGATTCCAAACCTGTTGGAACACTCATGTGTACTGGACAAAAATTGTCTGAAGATGATGATTCAAAGGAGGTAGATCAGACCAACTACAGATCCATGATTGGAAAATTGAAATATATTGTTCACACCAGAACTGATATTGCATTAGTAGTTGGTATTGTTGCAATATTTTCAGCTAATCCCAAAGAGAATCACCTAATGGAAATCAAAAGAATTTTGAGATATCTTAAGGGTACTAAAGACTATGGTTTATGGTATAAGAAAGGTGGGAACTTTGATTTGAATACATTCACTGATGCTGATTGGGCTAGAAGTGTTGATGATAGGAAAAGCACTAGTGGTGGAGCTTTCTTTCTTGGAAAGAGGTTAGTGTCTTGGACTAGAAATAAATAGAATTGTATCTCTCAAACTACAACAAAGGCAAAATATGTTGCTACAGTAGTGAACTATTCAAACATCATATGGTTCAAGAAATTGTTGTCAAGAATGAGGGAAGAAGTGAAAGAACTAGTTATTATCTACTGTGACAACACCAGTGCCATTAAAATTTCAAATAATCCAATGATACACACCAAAACCATGCATATAGCAATAAAGTATCATTTCCTAAGGGAATCGATACAAAATAAAGAAGTAAGGTTGGAATATGTAAGTACTAAAGAACAAGTTGGAGACATATTCACCAAACCTTTACCTAAGGATGTATTTTTGTATCTTAGAGGAAAGCTAGGGGGGCTTCTCCTAACTGAAGCTCACTAAAATATAGTTTAGTGATGCATCAACCTAAACTGCAGTGAAGATCTATCAGTTGATGTAGGTACATCAGAGCCGATTGCAGATGAATTAGTACATTCAGGTGCATTACAACTTCAAAGAGAAATAGTATTGAATATTTAGTATTTTTGGAGATGGATTCTTTGGCATCTATTGTCAAAGAGGGAGAGTTTTCTATAATACATAAGAAATTACTTAAGGAGGAGTTCATTAATGATCATAATAGAAAGAGGGAAAGTTTGATACCAGAGGGAGAAATCTTATCAAGAGACAAAGTTTGATGAAAGAGGGAGTTTTTGGATGAGAATCAGAGTGAAGCTAAATACATTAAAGAGAGTTTTCTTTTTCTCTACAATTATTTGTATTATGACATGTTGTGTTTCCATCAATGCCAAAGAGGGAGATTGTTGAAGATAATTATTCAATTATGTAATGTCATTGATGTTACACATGTATTTACACTTATGTAAAGATGTTACACAAATGTCTACATTCAGACCGAGCACAGTTGGTAAATGGAAAGAGTTTTTAGTGTTGACTGAGATCAGTCGGGTATTGAAGATGTTGAGTGTTGACCGAGTCACTCGGGCAATTCAGTCATGGTCAGGCATTAAAGAAACTCAGTGTTAAGCAAATTGATTATTTTGTGTCAGTCGACTAACAGTGGTTTACATTCTATAATTAATTGTTTATATGAGGTCGACTAAATTATGATTTATTACTTTTTTAGAAGTATATTCAAGCTAACTTGATAGGGCTTATCATATATATGAAAGGTCAAGTTTTGATTGAATGTAAGAAGAGTGTGTGAAAAGTTGAAGATAAGCAGAAGTGTGGAATTCTATGATATGAAGAGTGAATGTGAAATCATATGGGATTCTGATTGAGTACAGAACACTTAGAGCTACAATAGAATATTTGACCAGCAAGGATCCAGTTATAATCAAAACAAAGATCCAAATCAGCAAAGACACTTTCTTACACACACAAGTCAATTCATTGTTACTTTGTAACAATATTAGCAGTGATCTCAAATCTCTTAACATAGTAGACTTAACAATATTTTTGTAAATGCTCTCACAAGGTAGCATTTCTATGTTGAAGTGCTAAAGACCTATAACAAGGCCACTCCTCATAGGGTGATTTAAATCCTCTAATAGGGTCACACCTAACAGTGTTTTTTTGTAACCTTTAACAAGGTTGGCTTCTAATAGGGCTCACTTCAGAAGAGTGAAAAATAGTAACTAGTTACATTGGTGGTTTTTCCCATATTGGGTTTCCACATTAAATCTTGATGTCACATGTGTATATGTTGTTTCTTTCATGCTTTATGTTTCTGCACTTAATCACTAAAGTATAATTGCATTGGATATCATAAAGATTGCTTTAACACCCGAGTTATGGAAGAATATCTTAATTAACCAAGTAACAGTGTTATATTGTTTAAGACATCTAAGGGAAAAGGGATTTGTTTTGGAGTAACTGATTCACCCCTCCCCTCTCAGTTACTTATCTCATTTTCAAGAGTTAAGAGCATATGTTATATATTTTATTGTTGTAAACACTAAAAACTATCCTTCACAGTTCTATATTAATTTAATTAATATTTCCCGTAACATTATAGTTCATTTTAATAAATAAACTATATTTTTTATATTCAACTATTTATTTAATTAAATAAACTCATCTTCTTCACATTTAAATTTAATTTAAATACCATTCCTAATGTGTTAAAATTACTTTAATACATGTTCCCTTCATATTTCCCTTTTAGATGAATTTTATTTATTTAAATACCCTAATTTGCCAAAATGCTTCTAAACTTGTTTAATTTAATTTAAACCTTTCCTCACTTGCTAAACTCGCCTTTTTAGCTAAATTATCCTCTAATCACACTTAAAAATGGATTACATCTCTTTTAATCTCACACAAGAGACCTCTCTCTCTTTCCAAGAAAGCCAACTATTATTCTTTAGATTCTCTCCAATCATTTCTCTCACCACTTCTCCCAATGAGGATCACATTGGTTCTCTAAAAGGATGGTTGACTTTATATGATTTTGTTCTCTTCCTTTGTGACTCTTATGTCGATGCCACATAGATGCAACCTCATCTCTCTCACCTAAGCCTAACCCTACCTAACCCTTTCTTTTCCTCTTCAAAAATCTATGAAAATGAGGCCTCACTCCTCATTTGAGGGGACACACACAAGTACAATTGTACTCTTTTGTATTCTTAGAGCACTTTGATATCTTGCACATTTGATTGAGCACATTGTAATCTTCATGTTAGTTTAGATTTTATTTGAGCGTTTTCCATTGTTGAATCTAGAGATTACACGTTAGGTAATGGAATCAATCTTAGTTAGTTTTGACGTTGCACCTTCATTCTAGCTTAATTTTGCATTTTCATCTTCATTTGGTGAAGATTTGGGGAAAGTTTCCTCATAATTATTTTAAAATCCTTCACTCATCCATTAGCTTGCATTGTTAGATTCATGTCATTTTCATACAAGCTTTATAGTAGGATATTTGTATTGTGTTGGGAGAGCATACCCACAATTTCTCTAAGAGAAAATCAAATAAGGCTCTTTGGTGCCCTTGTTTCAGCTCATCGGAGATTGCGTTGGAAGCCATTGTGTGTTTCTAAGCTTTATTTGAACATTCTTAGTGTAGTTTGAATGTTTTGTTTTCCTAATATTTGTATGTCTTATCTTGTTTCACGCAGACAAGGTTTTCATCACATAGATTTTGGCATGCCTGGTGGAACCTGTGTCCCTAATTTTGAATTTATTTCTAAACTTTCATCATTTTTCAATCAGATTTATGAATTGACGTTTATGCAATAATAGTGCCATTTCTGTAGATTGACGTCTGCGCACTCAAATCATCGTCTCTGAAAGTGAAAAATATTTTAAATTTTAAAAAGTCATTCTAGGGTTTTATTTGGTGTTTTTTGTGATTTTTATTATTTCCACTCTTGGGTTTTGCTAGATACTGGTTTTTATGAAACTAAATGATGCAAAAAACTTGAATTTTCAAACCATAGTTGACTAAATTTGTGCTTTTTGTAGATCGATGTCTCAGTTGTTCCAGTGTCATTTATGCAAATCAATGTCTCTACAGGTTGACCGTCATCTCCGCATCTTGGGTAAGTTGCAGGTATAAAAATGTTTTAGTTGGTTTTTCTATCTTTCTGCTAACTGTACTAGAAACTTCATCTGTAAAGGTTGACCAAGGTCTCCGCGGTCACAATGTCATCTTCACATATTGAGCATTATTATTTATCATTCAAAATTTTTATGCCACTGACCTATTGTTTCCTACAGCTTTCGGTAGTTTTTTGATAGTTATTTTATAGGATGTTTGACCAAGACTTGAAATTATTTAAACTACTTATCTTTTTCCTTGTAGCATGTTGGGTAGAAGAAGTTGAAAAATTAAGGCTACTCACATTGTGGTTTTGCAGGTTGCCTTGGAGAAATCAGCCAAGCATTATGTTTTCATTAGTTTGATTTCCTGGGCATCAGGTTCAAATAGGAAAGGTTTCACTTGTAGTTATTTGTTAGGTATTAGGGAAGTATGCTCTTATCTCTTTAGAGGAAATAAGAAACCTAGATCTACTTGATTTTTCACTTAGAGAGGGATCTTGGGTAAATCAATATGTACTTGGCATTTTTGGGAGAACCAATGGAGTAGGAGAGCATGCTCTTTTCCCTTGAGGAAAATAAGAAATCTAGAACTCCATTTGTTATCCACTTTCTTTTTAATTTTACCCTTACATGGCTTGTCATTTGAGAAAAAAATATTACGAGAATGACCCAAGTGGGAACAAGAAAAGATAGCTATTCTGACCCACTATAATCTTAATACATTCTTCATATTAAAGTCTTGGATGATGGATTTATATTGTGCCTGGTACTCATGGGGAAATAAGTCTCAATCACGCTTGTGTGACCATGTTGTGTTGTATGATTAACATAAGATATCTTCCAATGAAGCCCTTACTAGAAGCTCTAGAGTAGAAGCTAACCAGTTAATTTATGAAAGTGGTCATAATATTTGTGCAAGGAGGAGAAATATTCTCTCCTGAAGATTACTCACCATAAGTATCCCCTTGAGCATTTAGAGGTGGATAATATGGAATTAGATATCTCATTGCATAGTCTCCTTTGATAGTATTTTTTTTCTCTCGCAAAGGAAAAAAAAAGAGCACCCCTAGGGGTGACAAAGTTGTGTGAGCCAAAGGGATATCAAGATGTGGGAAATGGTTTTGATCGATCAACTAAATTCCTTAGGATGGGACTGCTTGAAGTGTCTTTGTTGTTGCAGACCCAGTGAAAACATGATGAATTGAAAAGGTGATTTAAAACATACACAAACTAAGCAGTTTCAAAATATCCCCAAGTCACAATTTCTTGTATCATGCAAGGTTGCTTTTTCCCTTGAAGGATTATTTTAAGACACTTTTTTCTCAAAAACTTCATGTTGTTTTCTCAATTTGAGTCAAGGTATAATTAACATAGTCAATGCCTTTAATGAATGCTAAAACCAGTTCTTTCCATTGAATAAAGTGATCTAAACCAGACCAGAACAATCCATCATCAATGTTGATCAGTCACAGATCTGTCAAATTTAGTCAAACTTGGAATTTCATGATTGATCATAAATTGATGTTTGCGCTCTAGAAATTTCATCTCCGCAGATTGACGTCTGTATATGGAGACTATCATCTCCACTAGAAAATTGTGAGCTTCAAATTCTACTAAAAAATTCCAAATTCAGTCCTCTATTGATTCATGATACCATTTATCCTTGTTAATCAATTTGGTCAACCAAATCACCATTTCTATAGGCTATGTATGATTCTATCATGCATAAGAAGCTTAAAATTTGACAGCCTTTGGCCTATAGGGAAAATAAAACTATAGATCAAAACACCAAGAAGTATCAACACCTCATAGATTCTATCCAACAAGAGGTCCAAGATTAGGAGAAAGTTGATAATATCATCTTCAATAACAAGCTCTCACATTAATATCACAAACCTACTGTGAATCAAGCCTTCGTCAACTTTGATAGATGCAATTAAACCTTTCTTATTTCATAAATCCTTCATCCTCCTAATCTTCCACAATCTCATCATTCCTACTTTGGAGTGCGAATGTCATCACTTTGGGCATACATGAATATTTTTTCTTGGTTATTCCACATCCAACATCATCAAGACTCATCCAATCCTCTCTTTCATACCATTCACCATCATTCCTAGGTTGAAATATTTATCAAAGTGTCCTTGGGGTCCCTACCCTTAATCAAAATATCAATCCAATTTCATCACTTGAGAACACAAGTCCATCTTGAGTGGTCAATCCATTCAATCATATCCTATTTTGGTTTTGATCATTATTCTATGTATAAGTGATGATATCATAATGATGATAGATGTCATTGATGATGATCCTAAAAGAGTATGGCTCTCATTGTTGGAAAACCATTACATAGCTAAGCAAGTTTTGTGTGAGTACATGAAGTTATACAACCCGGTGGATATTTTAACCAATTGGTAACTACAAGTCAAGTAGAATAGGTGAAAAAGTGAATAGATAGACAAGTGAACATGTGAGGGTCAAATCAATTAAGGAAGACAAGTTTACTATTGGTACACTAGAAGGTACAAAGACAATAGGTGACCTATGGTTTTTTACCATGTCACTAAGGTCACACCGGTAAATGAAGATACCACCAACTATTTAGTTCAGTGAATAGGTAAAAGTAAATGTTATTGAACATTTTTTTTCAATTGTCTAAAGTAGTTATGATGGTGTAAGATTCAATGAATCTTGACAAAAGGAAAAACATAGTACATTTTTTCAAGAGATGAATAAGTAAATTTCTGGGTGGTTGTGTATAAATCTGATTATGAATTCAAGGCATATTCTAACCAATAAAAATGAATAACTATTTCTCATTGGAGATAACAACTTGATGATTGTTATGGATGATGTAGTGAGATTGTAATGTTTTGATAAATTGTTTATGACTGAAAAAGTTATTTTGGAGGGAAACATAAATCCTAATTAGGTTTACATTCGAAGGTAAAAGGATATAAGATGATAGTTATTGATATTGAAAAATAAGTGATGTTAGTGAAGAACATAGTTGAAGTGTTGGTTGTAAAGTAAGATCCTGAATAGTAATTGCAGAACCAATTTTAGAGGAAATTCAACAAATATTTCTAAACAAGAATGGAGCATCAAAGGATCTGATTAGCATTCAAAGTGTATTTCACATGTAAAATTTATTTTTTTGTATTTGTAACTATTTCAACAAGTTAAATCCCTTAATCGAGTAGTCTCTTACAAGAATTTCTTTGTAAATCCCTTAACATAGTGAACATTGTAATAGTGGGATTAAATCCTTTACCAAGGTAGTCTGTAATAGGACTTTAGATACTTCTAACAAGGTATCAGGCACTCCTAATAGGGTGAGTCACCTAGAAAGTGACATATTGTAAGCTCTTAGAAGAGGACTCTTTTCTACTGTAGTGAGAATATTGTGGGTGTCATCCCCACCATGATTTTTCTCTTTAATCAAGGGTTTCCACAATAAAAATCTAAGTTTATGAGTGTGAATGTGTTGTTACTTTATACATTTCACTTTTACTTCAAAGTTACAGTTATATTCTTATTAGTGTGGAAGTTTCTTTTATTTTTATTGAAAGGTTTAAGTAGAAGTCTGAAATTTTAGTTTGTCTTGATTCACTCCCCCCTCTCAATACCTATTATTTTCAACAATTGATATCAGAGCTCAGACTTTCTAGAAGGAAAGTTTGACAACTTGGGGAGTAGATTTGTGGAGATGAAAAGTTATAGGTATGAAAGATAGTTGGTTGAAGCTAATGAGATGAGTGAGGAGCTGTATAACAAGCTTAATGCTTCATTGGCACAAAGAAAAGAATTTTCTAAATAACTAAGAGAAAGTCTAGACAACAGTGATGAATTCTCTGAAGGAAGTATTAACTCTAAGGAAGCTAAGGTAGGAATAGTAGATATGATGGAAAAGAACAAGATCTTGTCTGATGAAGCATCCAAGATGAAAAGACAACAAGAAAGTCAAGCTATAAGGATGTGTGAAGTACTTAAAGGCATGAGAGCTGTTGAAGATGCAAAAAGAATTGCAAAGAAGAATGCTAAAGAACTGGTCAAAGAAAAGGACATTATACTTCAAAGGTTGACACATGAGAACCATGCATTGAATGAACAACTAAGTGACATTGGTGATGAGAACTTACAAATATGTGCTGAAAATGAATCAGTAAGAAAGGAGAATGAACAACTAAAAGAAGACCCAAGTAATGTGTTAGTAATAAATGAGGGGGGGTGAATTAGTGGCCTCAAATTTAATCCTTAAATCAGCCCTTTAAAAATTATTACCACTTTTAAGCCTCTATTTATATTCAGTCATACAAGATGAATGTCTTGAAATAATTTTGACAAATTTCTACTTGTCGGAATGCTTTGTAAACCTTCTTCTGTATGTTTACCGATAAGCAATCTTTCTATTTACCGAAACGCAGTAAATAACTAGTGTATACCGATCAATCCAGATTTACTTAAGTGAAATGCAAAATAATAAAGTAATGACTCATAGACACATAACACATGATTTTTAATGTGGAAACCATGTTAATGGAAAAACCACGAGGACTGGTACCCAAATTTTCACTCTTCTAAAGTGAGCTTGGTTAAGAGCCAACCCTATTAATGGTTACAAACACAATGTTAGGTGTGACCTTGTTAGAGAATTTAAAATATAGTTTGTCACTTAGTATCAGGAATATAATGGTACCATCCTTGATCAAACACTCACTTGGCCTATCAATAGGTATTAGGCATATCTGATGCTACTTTGTATGATCAAACTTTTTGATACTCCTTGTGATGTATCTCAATTAAAAAAGACTTTTAAGTCCTACTCGGTTAAGAGACTTGATGATTCAATGGTTAAACTGAAATAGTAAATTGATATGTTCACATATACAACTTGAATTGTAGATTTTCAGATCTATTGTAAGTGCATTACCTCTCTGATCAATATAATCAATTCAATACCTTTGCTCCACACTGTTATGCTCTATGATGTTGTTTCTCTATTCGTCGGTGTCTATGCAGGATCTAGATTTTTCCTCACCTTGTTGATTAGGTATGAATGAAGACTTTCTTCTCCTTCAGAATCTCTTCAGCATCTATTCTCTTTTCACTCCCCTTCACCAGAAACTTGTAATGAATTAGGTTGTCTTCTTTATAGACATGATTCACCATTTCTTGGCTTTCTTGATCTTGGCGTGATCCATAATTCTCACCAATTATATTTAAAGAAAAACTCTACTTTTCTCTCATAGAGATCTTCTTGCCAACTGGACAAAGAATCTTTAAATCATTTACTTATCTCCAGATTTATCTTGTCAATTAAAACAATGATAAGTATCAGTTAAGTCTATTTTTAGCTCTTGACAGCTAAGCATTTTGTCATTTTTGAACTCTTTGTTCTATCAGCCAATACTTTAGTTAGTCATCGGTGATAATTGACTGTTTCGTCAGTGTGACTTCAGTTATCTTTGGGATCTCCATCCGTTGGCCAACACTATAATTATGTCTGTCAGGTTACTCTATGCTTTTCTCGTCGGGAAACATTGTGACTTTTCTCTTTTACTCTGTCTGTCATTGTGCACTCCATCGGTGTATACAGTCACTTTGTGAATACTTGACTTATATGCATTAATGATAGCATAGCCTTTCATTCATCAGTTCTTTGAATTATTTGTTAGTATGTCCATGACCATACAGATTATATCAAGTTGACATCAATGAAAATACAATACATTAACTGATTTAATGTCTTGCATAAAATTTCTATGTCACTGTGATCATCAACTTAACATCTACAAACATTCAATCAGTTATAGTTCATCAAACTCTCCCTTTGGAATTCATGGAAACATATTAAATTATCACACTATATTATTACTAATACAATATGAAATATAACAATTGAATTTCATCAAACTACCAATCTTATGTACTATATCCGATACAAATATCTGGTCTTCGGTAAGTTCACATAACTTAGATTTGATTCTTGCAACTTTCTCTCTATCTTCAATCCATTTACTGGGTAGATGTAGAATCTTTCTTTCTCTGATGTGATGTTTTCTTCTTCTATTTCAAACTCTCTCCCTTTCACTATTCTCTTTTCTTTTGATGTCTCTTGTCAGCAATTCTCTCCCTTTGTATGTATTCTCCCTTTCTGGTTACATTTCTCCCTTTGGATAAATGTGATGGATATATTCTCTCCTTCTATAATCTCTCCCATGGATATAATCTCTCCCTGATGTGATACCTTGATGTGATAATGGATATAATCTCTCCCTTTGATAGCAATGCCACACAAATACATTTGACGGTAATGCCAAACAAATCCTTTCTATCCATAATATACTCCTTGAATTTCCCATTACATTGGCAATACAATAACTCCAGTGCTGAGAGTAGATAAATACCTTGTTGTGTATATATTTATCTTTAAAGTCCATATTTTTTCTTGCTTCAACATGAATGATATTCTGATAATATGTAGGCTGATGCAGCCTTCTAGTCATTTTACTGACCAGTAGACAAGGGTCTACCCCTAGTCTTTTTCTCAAGTACTCAAATGCGTCCTTGGGTAGTGGCTTGGTGAAGATATTGGCTAATTATTCTGTTGATTGCACATACTTGAGTATCACCTCCTTTTCTTGAACTTGTTCTCTCAAATAATGATAATTGATGGAAATATGCTTTGTTTTAGCATGCATGACTGGATTCTTGGCAATTTTTATTGCACTTGTATTATCACAATAGATAATTATTGGTTCAATAATTTTCATATGCATACCTTTTAGTAACCATTTAATCCATGCAATATTTGAGCAATTTGTAGCAGGAGCAACATACTCTGCTTCTACAGTAGACTGAGAGATGCATCCTTGCTTCTTGTTGATCCATGTGACAAGTCTGTCACCTATAAAGAATGCTCCTCTAGTTGTGCTCTTTTGGTCATCAATATTTCTAGCCCAATCAGCGTCGGTAAAGACCTTAAGTTCAAATTTTCCTTCTCTTCTATACCATAATCCATATTCCTTGGTATTCTTCAAATATCTTAGGATTCTTTTCACAACAGTCATATGTGATTCCCTAGGATTAACAGAAAATCTTGCAACTATTCCTACTACATGTGCAATATCTGGTCTAGTATGTACAACATTGATGATTTTTCCAATCATTGATCTATACAAAGTCTGATTTACCTCTGATGACTTTTCCTCATTTTTCATCTTACATCCAGTTGCCATTGGTGTTCCAATGAGTTTGGAATCTTCCATTTTGAATATTTTCAGCACTTCCTTGATGTATTTGGATTGTGTAATGAAAATACCTTCATCTTGTTGCATGATCTATAGACCAAGAAAGAACTTGATCTCTCCAAACATAGACATCTCAAACTCTTTTCTCATTTCATTTGCAAATGATCTGCATAGCATATCATTGCCTCCAAATATGATGTCATCAACAAATATCTCAGCAATCAAAATGTTAGCATCAATATCTTTCTTCAAATAAAGATTATTATTTTTACTAGTTCTTACAAATCCAATACTTATGAGATAGGAATGAAGTATTTCATACCAGACTTGGGGTGCTTGTTTCAATCCATACAAGGCTTTGTGTAGTCTACATACCATGTTCATCTTGTCTAGATCAACAAACCCTTCTGGTTTCTCATTGTATACCTCTTCTTCAAGTATTCCATTTAGGAATGCAGACTTGACATCCATTTGATATACCTTGAATCCTTTACATGCAGCATAAGCAAGTAATATTCTTACTCCTTCTAGCCTAGAAATAGGTGAAAACATCTCTCCATAGTCAATCCCTTCATCTTGTGCATACCCCTTGCATACTAGTGTTGCTTTAATTCTGGTGACTTCTCCATTCTCATTCAGTTTATTGCTGAATATCCATTTAGTAATGATGACATTCTTGTCATTTGGTCTTGGTACAAGTGTCCATGTCTTTTTTTTCTCAATCTTCTCAATTTCCTCATTCATAGCACTAATCCATTCATTATTATCAAGTGCAACATTGATAGATTTTGGGTCAAAATCACAAATAAGACATCTTGTGTTTAGAGACTTACTTCTGGTTTTCATACCAGCCTTCTTACCTCCAATGATCTAGTTCTGTTGATGGTTCCTTTTGACATATCTGCCAAGTACAGGTTCAATTCTTTTTCTATCATCTTGATCATCATTGTGTCCTTCATTTAGATCTCTATTTCTTGGTACATCATCTTGAGCAATATCCTGATTGTCAACATTTACAGCCTGATGCTCGGGTGCAATGATCTGTTGCTCAAGATCTATACATTGTTGCTTGGGTAGAGTGTCAGGTTCTTCATTGTAGACAAACCTATTGTAGTCCTCTAGTTATTTTGTGCTTTCCTTTTCATTCTTCTCTACAAATTCATCTATCTTTACATTTTCTCTTTCAATAATTTTTTTAGAGGCTTTATTGAGACATTTATAAGCCTTTCTCTTGGTAGAATACCCTAGAAATATTCCTTCATCACTCTTGGAGTCAAGCTTTCCATTTCTATCATCTTTTAAGATATAACATTGACTGCCAAAATTTTTGAAGTAACTTACATTGGGTGTGTAACCATACCATAGCTCATAAGGTGTCTTCTTGGTGTCTTTCTTCAATTGTACTTTGTTTAATGTGCAAAAAACAGTACTGACAACTTCCCTCCAGAAGATTTGGGTGAGGCCTTTCTCTATCATCAGTGTCTTTGCACCATAAAAAATGGATATGTTTCTTTTTTCAACAATTCCATTTTGTTGTGGTGTTCTCAGTGCAAAGACCTATCTTTTGATTCAATGCTCATTACAAAAGTTAGTGAAGTCATCTCAAATAAATTCCCCTCATCTATCTAATCTTAAGCATTTCAATTCTTTACCACTTTGTTTTTCTACCATTACTTTGTACCATTTAAACATCTTGAATGCTTCAAATTTATCTTTTAGAAACATTACTGTCATCATTCTAGAGTAATCATCAAAAAAGAGAATAAAATATCTATCACCATAATAACTCTTTGTCCTCATAGGTCCACATAGGTCAGTATGGACTAATTCTAGAATGGCATTAGATGTATGGGTTTTTCTTTTGAAACTAGACTTTGTCATCTTACCTTTTTGAAATTTTTTGGACATGATATTGTCTAGCTTAATCATCATTGGTAAGCCTCTTACATTTCTCTTTCTTCTTATCTTTACCATGTTGTCAAAGTTTACATGACACAATATTTTGTGCCATAACCATATGTCTTCATTTATATCCATTAAGCAAGTGGTATCAATATCATTCAGGTAGAACAAGTTACCTTTTGTCTGCTCACCGGTGCCAATCAGATTTCCTGATTTATTGAAGATCTTTGCCTTCTTATTTTTAAATGCTACTCTGTGACCTGAATTATTCAACTAAGAAACACTCAATAGATTATAATTCAATCCTTTCACCTAATAATAATTTTCACATTTTATCAGGTTATTCAACATTATAGTTCCTTTACCTTCAGCTGGACAAGGTGTGTCATTACCCATTCTTACTAAACCACCATTATAGTATTCAAGAGTCTCAAACTTTTGTTTGTCACCAGTCATATGGTGAGTGTAGCCACTATCTGTTATCTAGACATCATTTTTACTAAATTTAGATATGAGTACAGTTTCTACATACCTTTCTTCATCATCATCTGAATCATCTTTTACTGCTACAAATACCATCTCGATGTCTTTATCAAATTCGGTGTTAGTATCTTCATCTTTGCATTTTTCTAGGTAACTGGCCTTATTTCCTTTGTCCTTGTAGTCTTGGGTATCTCTTCTTTCTGATTGTCGATTGCTTTTGTAATCACCTCTGTCATACTTTTTTTAAAATGTCCAGTCATTACTTTTGTCATCTTTCCTTCTGTTAGGAAATCTTGCAGAAAAATGTCTAATCTCTTTACAATTAAAATAAAAAAGTGGTAATTTGCCTTTTTATTTACCTTTGCCTCTCTGCATTCTTCTAGCCATAATTTCTTCAATTTCATCAAGATTTTCTTCTTCTCTTTCACTATCACTATCTTTTCGCATAGTGTGTTTATGACTTAATTTACTTATTCTCAAAGAATATTTGAATGCAGACTCTATGTTTGGTAAGACACTATTATAAAATTTGTTCATCTCAAATGAAATCATTCTTCCAATGAAAATATCTAGAGTAACATTGTTATTTTCTACTGCTCTCATTTCTTGTATGGAAGATACTCTAATAGACTAAGTGTGAAGTAAGGTTCTTAGAATTTTACTTACCACTGTATCTTCATCTAGTACACCTCCAAATCCTCAGATATAATTGACTACCTCTTTGATTATTCTATTGTACTATGTGATGTTCTCACCTTCTTTCATTCTCATATCATCAAACTTTCCTCTAAGGATTTCTGCCTTGGCTCTCAGAACATTTTTATCACTGTCATGTACAAGCTTCAATTTATCCCACATTTTCTTTGCAGTTGTGCATGCTTTGACATCTTCAAATTTAGCATTGGAGAGTGAGGAAGAAAGATCTATCATCATGCAGTTGTGCTCATGCTTCTCTCTCATTTGTTCAACTGTGGGTGCTCCTGTGGGAAACACATATTTAGTATCTAAGTATTGAGTAACATCATTTTCAATACCTAACAAGTGGAGTATTATTATTCTTTGCCATGAAGAAAACTTGTCTTTGTTCAAATTGGGCACATCTTGTGATATTTATCTTGAGATGTTAAAATCCTTTTCTAAGCACACTGGCTCTAATACCAATTGTTAGTAATAATTGAGAGGGGGGTGAATCAGTGGCCTCAAATTTAATCCTTAAATCAACCCTTTAAAACTTATTACCACTTTTGAGCCTCTAGTTATATTCAGTCCTACAAGATGAATGCCTTGAAATACTTTTAACAAATTTCTACTTGTCGGAATGATTTGTAAACCTTCTTCTGTATGTTTACCGATAAGCAGTCTTTCTATTTAATGAAACACAGTAAATAACTAGTATATACCGATCAATCCAGATTTACTTAAGTGAAATGCAAAACAATAAATTAATGACTCATAGACACATAACACATGGATTTTTAATGTGGAAACCCTATTAAGGGAAAAACCAGTGGGACCAGTACCCCAAATTTTCACTCTTCTAAAGTGAGCTCAGTTAAGAGACAACCTTGTTAAAGGTTACAAACACGTTGTTAGGTGTGACCTTGTTAGAGGATTTAAAAGATAGTTTTTCACTTAGTATCTGGCATCTACTGCTACCATCCTTGATCAAACACTCACTTGGCCTATCAATAGGTATCAGGCATATCCAATGCTACTTTGTACGATCAAACTTTTTGATACTCCTTGGGATGTATCTCAATTACAAAATACTTTTAAGTCCTCCTCGGTTAAGAGACTTGATGCTTCAATGGTTAAACTGAAACAATAAATTGATCTATTCACATATACAACTTGAATTGTAGATTTTAAGATCTATTGTAAGTGCATTACCCCTTTGATCAATATAATCAATTCAATACCTTTGCTCCACACTGTTCTTCTCTATGATGTTGTTTCACTATTCTTCGGTGTCTGCAGAATCTATCTCTTTCCTTAGCTTGTTGATCAGGTCTGAATGATGACTTTCTTCTACTTCATATTCTCTTCAGCATCTATTCTCTTTTCACTTCCCTTCACCATACACTCATAATGAATTAGGTTGTCTTCTTTATAGACATGATTCACCATTTCTTAGCTTTCTTGATCTTGTTTTGATCCATAATTCTCGCCAATTAGATTTAAAGAAAAACTCTAGTTTTCTCTCATAGAGATCTTCTTTCCAACTGGACAAAGCAACTTTAAATCCTTTACTTATCTCCGGCTTTATCTTATTGATTAAAACAATGATAAGTATCAGTTAAGTCTATTTTTTAGCTCTTGACAGCTAAGCATTTTATCATTTATGAACTCTCTTTTCTGTCGATCAATACTTCAATTAGCCATCAGTGATAACTGACTGTTCCATCGGTGTGACTTCAGTTGTCTTCAAGATCTCCGTTCGTCGGGCAATACTATAATTTTTTCAATCGGGTTACTCTATGCTTTGCTCGTCACAAAACACTGTGACTTTTATCTTTTACTTTCTTTGTCGGTGTGCACTCCGTCGGTGTATACAGTCACTTTTTGAATACTTGACTTATATGCATTACTGATAGCATAGCCTTTGATTCATTGGTTATTTGAAGTCTTTTTTAGTATGTCGATGACCATACAGATTATATCAAGTTGATATCAATGACAATACAATACAGTAACTAACTTAATGTCTTGCATAAACTTTCTATGTCACTGTGATCATCAACTTAACATCTTCAAACATTCAATCAGTTATAGTTCATAGAGAGAGAGAGAGAGAGAGATGAAAAAATTAAGCAATATGAACAAAGCATGTATAATATTGATGAGCAACTGAAGAATCAAAGGTGACCTAGAGATACATTTGACCTAGCATATACCAATGAAAGCAAATTTGAGAAAGGCAAATCATCCAAGTCTGGTCTTGAGAAAAAATAAAAGATTCCTAAGGTGCATACAAGTCCACAAGGTAATAAACTTGCTAAATCTACTTTTTACAATTGTGGAAAGCCTAGAGATACTGCTATTGTATGTAGTAGCCAACCGGTGAATGTTCCAATAACTACTCATTTGATGATTATTGTTACAATTGCAATAAGTATGGTCGTCAAGCTATAGTAGTTTCAATGGCTATTATTATACATGCAATAAATTTTTTCATAAGGAAGAACATTGCAGATCAAGGATACCTAACAAACCGATGAGTGTTCTAAGAAGAGAAGGTAAAATTAATATTTAATCTACTATTTGTAGAAACTATGGACACATGGCTATCATTTCCGATTGAGAAATACTATAGGTAAAGATGGACCCTGGAGAACAACAGGTATGACATTTTTTAATTTTTATGTGATAGGAAATCTTGCAAGAGATTGTAGATACCGAAACCAGTCACCAAGAAATAAAGATGAAAAAGGAAAAAGACTATTAATTTTGAAGAAGTGAGGAATGAGATGAAAAATCTATGTGTGAAGATGGAAGAAACTAAAGAATATGCCAACGCATATGTTAGTGATAACTGAGAGGGGGGGTGAATCAGTGGCCTCAAAATTTATCGTTCAAAATTTAACCACTACTCAATAAACCTCAGATTATTATGTCCTTACAAGATGCATGCCATGAAATACTAATAATGATTAACTGTCTGTTACTTTTCTCTGTCAATCCTTATTCTTTCTTGATTAGTGATAAGTAGTATAACTATTTACCAAAACTCAGTAAATAAGCAGAGTATACCGATCAATCTAGAATGAATTATGTAAGATACAAAATAGTAAAGAAATGAATCATACACACATAACACATGGATTTTTAACGTGGAAACCCTTTTAAGGGAAAAACCACTGGGACCGGTACCCCAATTTTTCACTCTTCTAAAGTGAGCCTTGTTAAGAGCCAACCCTGTTAAAGGTTATAAACACACTATTATGTGTGACCTTGTTAGAGGATTTTATACATAGAGGTTGTCACTTAGTATCGGGAATCTAATGCTACCATCCTTGAATCAGCCTCTCTCTTAGACTATCAATAGGCATCTAACATATCCAATGCTTATTTCATGAATCAACCTTTTTGGCACTCCTTGAGATGTACCTCAATGTACAGAAGATTGTTAAGTCCTTCTCAGTTAAGAGACTTGATGCTTCAATGGTTAAACTGAAACATTATCACCTGTTCATATTGCAACTTTGAATTGCATATTTTTAGATCTATTTAAGTACATCACCTCTCTGACCAATGTATCAATTCAATCCTTTGTGCTCCATACTTTCTATTTTGTGATGCTGTGCTCACTATTCGTTGGTGTCTGTAGAATTCCTTAGCTCTTCCTTCAGCTTGTTTGATCAACATTGCATGAAGTTGTTCTTCATCAGTTTCTCTTCAGCATCCTCTTTCTATTCACTCCCCTTAATCCCATTCATAAATGAATTAATCTTGTCTCTTATATAGACATAATATTCATTGTTTCTTGATTCTGGATTCTTGGCGTGAAAAATAATCCAGCCAATTAGATTTAAAGCATAACTCCTGATTTGTCTCATAGATATCTTCTTTCCAACTATACAAATCAGCTTTAAATCAATCACTTATCTCTGGTCAAATAAAACAAAGTAGACAACCAATTAAGTCTATATTTAGCTCTACCAGCTAGATATTTTGTCATTTTCTAAACTCTTTGTTCTATCGGTCACCTTTGCAATTAGTTATCAGTGACAATTGATAGTTCTGTTGGAAAGACTCCAGTTAGCTTTGTGATCTCCGTCTGTTGAGAAAAATAGTATTTTCTTCCATTGAGTTACTATTTTCTTTTCTCATCAGGAAACACTGTGACTCTACTCGTTAGTAGTGCTGTGCATTTTCTTGTCAGGTATCACTACGACTTTGTTCTTTTTCTTTGTCCATCGGGTGCACTCCGTCAGTGTTGTTTGTCACTTAGTGAATACTTGATTTGTATGCATTACTGATAGCATAGACTTGGTTCCTTTGATTCTCTGAAGTCTTTGGCATTGTTTACATGACCATACAGTTTATATTAGGTTGACATTAATGATAATACAATACATTAACTAATTTAATGCCTTGCGTTATCTTCAACTTAACATTTTCAAACATTCAATTAGTTACATGTCATCAATCTCTCCCTTTGGCATTGATGGAAACATACTATATTATCAAACTATACTATTTCTAATACAATATGAAATACAATAGTTTAGATTCATCAACTACCAATTAACCAATAAAAATGTCTGGGCATCGGTAAGCTCTGTTTAAGCTTAGATTTGATTCTTGTAGCTCTTCATAGCTTTCTTTTTCTGATGTGTTGTGATCTCTTCTGGTGTCAAATTTTCTCCTCTGACTTTTCTCCTTTTTTGATGTCTTTTTCTCTTGTCACGAACTCTCCCTTTGTATAATCTTTCCATACAATATCTCTCCCTAAGAGTATAATCTCTCCCTATTTTAGTAATGTGCTAACAGATACTTTTTCTCCCTTTTCTGAAGAATGTGTGATAATATGGATAATTTATCTCCCTTTGACAACAATGCCAAACAAGTATTTTACTGATATCTGACATTAATGTCAAGCAATCTTTTGTCTCTAACCATAATATATTCCTTGAATTTCCCTTCTCCATCATCAATACAATAGTATGCTCTTGTTCTTGGTGCTGATATATACCTGTCTTTATATAGATGTTTCTTTGAAGTTCATCTTTTTGCTTGCATCAATATTACTAATAATATGTAGGCTGATGCAACCTTCAGTCATTTTACTGACTAATAGACAAGGTTTTGACCCCTAGTCTCTTTCTCAAGTACTCAAATGCATCCTTGGGTAGTGGCTTGGTGAAGATATCGGCCAATTGTTCATTTGATTGCATACTCAAGTATCACCTCTTTTGCCTGAACTTGTTCTCTTAAATAATGATACTTGATTGCAATATGCTTTGTTTTAGCATGCATGACTGGATTTTTGGAAATGTTAATTGCACTTGTATTATCACAATAGGTAATTACTATTTCTATGATCTTCATATGTATACCTTCCAGTAACTATTTTATCCATGCAATATTTGAGCAATTTGCAGCAGCAACAACATACTCTACTTCTGCAGTAGATTGTGAGATGCATCCTTGTTTCTTGCTGATCCATGTGACAAGTATGTCACCCATGAATAATGCTCCTCCAATTGTGCTCTTCCAATCATCAATATTTCCATCCCAATCAGCGTCAGTAAAGACTTGAAGTTCAAATTTTCCTTCTCTTCTGTACCATAATCCATATTCCTCGGTATTCTTTAGATATCTTAGAATTCTTTTCACAGTAGTCATATGTGATTCTCTGGGATTAGAAAAAAATCTAGCAACTATTCCTACTGCATGTGCAATATCTAGTCTAGTATGTACCACATACATGATTTTTCCTATCATTGATCTGTACAAAGTTTGATTTACCTCTGATGTCTTGTCCTCCTTTGTCAACTTACATCCAGTAGCCATCGGTGTTCCAATTTGTTTGGATTCTTCCATCTTGAATATTTTTAGGACCTCTTTAATGTATTTGGAATGTGTAATGAAAATACCTTCACATTGTTACATGATTTATAGACCAAGAAATAACTTGATCTCTCCAAACATAAACATCTCAAACTCTTTTCTCATCTCATTAGAAAATGATTTGCATATCATATCATTGCCTCCAAATATGATGTCATCAACAAATATTTCAGCAATCAAAGTGTTAGCATCAATATCTTCCTTCAAATAAAGATTACTATTTTTACTAGTCCTTACAAATCTAATACTTATAAGATATGAATGAAGTCATTCATACCAGGCTCAGGGTGCTTGTTTTAATCCATACAAGGCTCTGTGAAGTCTACATACCATGTCCCTCTTGTTTGGATCAACAAACCCTTCTGGTTGTTCAATGTATATCTCTTCTTCAAGTATTCCATTCAGGAATGCAAATTTGACATCCATTTGATATACCTTGAATCCTTTATATGCAGCATAAGCAAGTAATATTCTTACTCTTTCTAGCCTAGAAATAGGTGCAAAGGTCTCTCCATAGTCAATTCCTTCTTCTTGTGCATACCCCTTGCATAATAATCTTGCTTGATTCCTTGTGACTTCTCCATTCTCATTCAACTTATTCCTGAATATCCATTTTTTACCAATGGCATTCTTGTCATCTAGTCTTGGCACAAGTGACCATGTTTTTTTTTTCTCAATCTTATCAATCTCATCATTCATAACACTTATCCATTCTTCATTATCAAGTGCAGTATTGATAGATTTTGGCTCAAAATCACAAATTAGACAGCTTCAGTTCAAAGAATTATTTCTTGTTCTTGTACCAGCTTTCTTATCTTCTATGATCTGGATCTCTAGATGGTTATTTCTTACATATCTTGCAAGTACAAGTATAGCTTTTTGTCTATCAGTTTGATCATTGTTTTGTTCTTCATTCTATTCTTCATCACCTTGCACATTATCTTGATCATTGTCCTGACCGTTAGTATTTGCACCCTGATGCTTGGGTGCAATGATCTATTTCTCAAGAGCTCTACATTGTTGGTAGGGTAGGGTGTCAGGTTCCTCATTGTAAGTGAACTTATTTTAGTCCTCTAGTTCTTTAGTGCTTTCCTGTTCATTCTTCTCTGCAAATTCATCTATCTTTACATTTTCACTTTCAATAATTTTGTTAGAGGCTTTGTTTAGACATTTATAAGCCTTGCTCTTGGTATAATACCCTAAAAAAATTCCTTCATCACTCTTGGATTCAATTTTTCCATTTCTATCATCTTTTAAGATATAACATTGACTACCAAAAATTTAGAAATAACTTACATTGGGTGTGTATCCATATCATAGCTCATAAGGTGTCTTTTTGGTGTCTTTCTTCAATTGTACTCTGTTCAATGTGTAAACAGCAGTACTGACAGCTTCCTTCCAAAATATTTGGGTGATGCCTTTCTCTATCATTAGTTTCCATGCACAGTCAACTATGGATTTGTTCCTTCTTTCAGCAATTTCATTCTGTTGTGGTGTCCATGGTGTAGAGACCTGTCTTTTGATTCCATGCTCATTACAAAAGTTAGTGACTATATCTGAAATAAATTCTCCTCCTCTATCTAACCTTAAGCATTTTAGCTCCTTACCACTTTGCTTCTCAACCATTGCTTTGTACCATTTACACATCTTGAATGCTTCATATTTATCTTTTTGAAACATAACTGTCATTATTCTAGAGTAATCATCAACAAAGAGAATAAAATATCTATCTCCATAATAACTCTTTATCCTCATAGGTCCACATAAATCAGTATGGACTAATTCTATAATTGCATCAGATGTTTGGGTTTTTCTTTTAAAACTAGACTTTGTCATTTTTCCTTTTTGACAATTCTTACACATGATATTTTTGGGCTTGGTCATCGTCGGTAAGCCTCCTACATTGATCTTTTTTCTAATCTTTATCATGTTGTCAAAGTTCACATGACACAGTCTTTTGTGCCATAACCATATGTCTTCATTTGTAGCAATCAAACAAGTGGAGTCAGTATCATTCAGATAGAACAAGTTATCTTTTATCTGCTCACCGATACCAATCAGATTTCCAAATTTATTGAAGATCTTTGCCTTCTTATTTTCAAATGTTACTTTGTGACCTGAAATATTCAACTAAGAAAAACTCAATAGATTATAATTCAATCCATTTACCCAATACGCATTCTCACACTTTATCTAGTTAATCAACATTATTGTTCCTCTACCTTGAACTAGACAAGGTGTGTCATTACCCATTCTTACTAAACCACCTTTATAGTATTCAAAAGTCTCAAACTTTTGCTTATCACTGGTCATATGGTGAGTGCAGCCACTATCTATGATCCAAATATCATTTTTGCTAATTTTAGATATGAGAGTTGTTTCTACATACCTTTCTTCATCATCATCTGGATCATCTTTTACAGCCACAAACACCATCTCAATTTCTTCATCAGATTCGGTGTCAGTATCATCATCCTTGCATTTTTCTAGGTAACAAACCTTCTTTCCTTTGTCCTTATAGTCTTAGGTATCTCTTTTTTCTAATTTTTGGTAGCTTATGTAATCACCTCTATTAGACTTCTTTTCATATGATCTGTCATTACTTCTGTCATCTTTTCTTCTGTTAGTACATCTTGCAACAAAGTGTCCAATCTCTTTGCAATTAAAATAAACAAGTGGTAATTTACCTTTGTATTTACATTTTACTCTATGTTTGGTAAGACACTATTATCAAAGTTATTCATCTGAAATGAAATCAGTCTTCCAATTAAACTGTCTAGAGTAACATTTCTATTTGCTACTACTCTCATTTCTTGAATGGAAGATACTCTAATATCATAAGTAGGCAGTAAGGTTCTTAGAATTTTACTTACCACTGTATCTTCTTTGAGTACACCTCCAACTCCTTGGATAGCATTGACTACCTCTTTGATTCTTTTGTTGTACTAAGTGATGTTTTCACCTTTTTTGATTTTGAGATCACCAAACTGATGATGACATGTAACTGATTGAATGTTTGATAATGTTAAGTTGAAGATGATACAAGATATTAAATCAGTTAATTGTTTGTATTGTCATTGATGTCAACTTGATATCACCTATAAATTCATGTACATAATGCCAAATAATTTAGAGAATCAATGGAATAGAGGTTATGCTTTCAGTAATACATAAAAATCAAGTATTCACTAAGTGACAGACTACACCAATGGAGTGCACACCATCGGTAAAGAAAGAGAAAAAGTCACAGTGATGCCCGACAAGCAAAAGACAGTGTTGCCCGATGGAGAAAAATCACAGGATGCCTGACAAGATGAAAATAGTGTTTCCTAATGAGAAAGATCCAATGATACCCGATGGACGGAGATCCCAAAGCTAACTGAAGTTGCACCGATAGAACTGGCAGTTGTCACCGGTGATGAACTGTAGAATTGACCGACAGAACAGAGAGATCAAAAAATGACAAAATATCTAGTTGGAAGAGCTTAAGGATAGAGTTAACTTATTGTTTTATTTGTTTTATTCAACCATAGTTAAGCAATTGATTTATACAGTTGGCAAGAAGATAACTACAAGATAAATCAGGAGTTAAAGTCGTAAATCAAATTGGCTGGATTGTTTTTCATGCCAAGAATCAAGAATCAAGAATTAGAAACAAAGGAATATCATGTCTATATAAGAGACAAGCATAATTCATTTCTATAAGCAATCAGATACATGAGGGAGTGAATTGAAAGAAGATGCTGAAGATAAACTGATGAAGGATAAACTTTATACTGTCCTAATCAATTAAGCTAAGGGAGAGCTAAAGAATTTTGCAGACACCGACGAACAGTGAAGCACAGCATCACAGAGCAGAAAGTGTGAAGTACAAAGGAATTAAATTGATACATTGATCAAAGAGGTATTGTATGTAAATAGATCTGAATATCTACAATTCAAAGTTGCATTAGAAATAGGTCATTGTGTTTCAGTTTAACCATTGAAGCATTAAGTCTCTTAACAGAGCAGGACTTAACCGTCTTCTATAATTGAGGTATATCCTAATAGATTACCAAAAAGGTTGATTCATGATAATAGCATTGGTCTTACCTAAAGCCTATTGACAATCTAAGAAGGAGGTTGATTCAAGGATGGTAGTAAGATTAGCATAAAGCCTATTGACAGTCTAAAGGCTGATTCAAGGATGGTAGCATAGATGCCATATACTAAGTGACAACCTATGTATAAAAATCCTCTAACAAGGTCGCACTTAACTGTGTGTTTGTAACCTTTAACAGGGTTGGCTCCTAATAGGGCTCACTTTAGAAGAGTGAAAATTTGGGGTACCGGTCCCAATGGTTTTTTCCCTTAACAGGGTTTCCATGTTAAAATCTGTGTTATGTGTGTATGGCTTATTAATTTATTGTTTTACATTTCTCATATGCATTTATGGATTGATTGGTATACTCTGCATATTTACTGAGTATCGTTAAATAAGTTATACTACTTATTAGTAATCAAGGAGAATAAGGACAGACAAGGTAAACTGACAGTCAGTTATTTACTTCAAGTATTTCAAAGACATACATCTTGTAGGGACTTAATAATCTGAGGTGTATTGATTGGTAGATTAAAGTTTAAAGGATAAATTTTTGAGGCCACTGATTCACCCCCCCCCTCTCTCATTTATTACTAACAATTGGTATCAGAGCTTGTGTGCTTAGAAGGAAGGTTTCAAGACCTAAGTAAAGATCACAAGATGAACAAACGAGATGTGCCCAAGTTGAACAAATGCAACTTTGCTTCATGGAAAAGTAGAATAAAACTCTACTTATCAGGTATTGTTAATGATATTACTCAATACTTAGATACTGAATATGTGTTGTGTACAGGACCATTGATGGTAGATCAATTGAGAGTAAAGCATGAACATAACTGCATGGTTATAGAGCTTTCTGTCTCACTCTCAGATACTGAATTTGAGGATGTCAAAGATTGCAAAAATGCAAAGACAATGTGGGATAAGCTAAAGCTTGTACATGGAGGTGATACAAATGTTCTAAGAGCCAAGGCAGAAAGCCTTAGAGGAAATTTTGATGATCTCAGAATGAAAGAAGGTGAAAACATCACTCAGTACAGCACAAGAATAAAATAAGTAGCCAATTCTATACGAGGCGTTGGAGGTACACTTGAAGAGGAGACATTGGTAAGTAAAATCTTAAGAACCTTATTGCCTATATATGCTATTAGAGTCTCTACTATTCAAGAAATGAGAGCAATAGAAAATAATATAGTCACTCTTGATAGCCTGATTGGTAGACTAATTTCATTTGAGATGAATAATTTTGATAATAGCGTCTTACCAAGTTTAGAGTCTGCATTTAAGTCTTCTATAAGAATAAGAAAATCTAGTCAGAGACACTCATCTAGAAGAGACAGTGAAAGCAAAAGTGAAGAAGAAAATCTAGATAAAATAGAAGCACTCATGGCAAGAAGAATGCAAAGAGGCAAAGGTAAATATAGAGGCAAGTTACCACTTGTATGTTTCAATTGTAAAGAGATTGGACACTTTGTTGCAAGATGTCCTAAAAAAAGAAAAGATGACAGAAGTGATATTGTGTGGGGATGCACAAGGCTTGCATGGTGGCTTGAGAGTTATTCCAAGTGGATGATGAAGCACCTTGTTCTGTTTGACTGATTTGAGGAAGGGGTGGTGGAGTATTTTGGTTGGATTGTGCTTGCAAAAAAAGTGTTGGCATACATTGCGACTATGTTGCTAGTGGAGCATGGAAAGTGGGCCTTGTAGAAATAAGGATTGGTATAATGATTTGTGAGTCGCATGCGTATGGTGAATTGTGTTTGTTGTTGTGGGTATGCTATGGAAGAAAAGCATAAAAGAGGCATGGAGATTTGGGTGCTGGGAGGTTGAGAACTGGCATAAGGATTTTGAATGGATTGGGTAGCAACTATGGGGATGTAATTTTGTGGGGTATGGTTTGCTAGTTGTGAAACTGGAAAAAGGTTGGGCTGAAATGATGGGAAAGATTATGCAGTTAATAGGATAGGTTGCACTGCAGAATATGTGATAGGTTGAATAAGTGATGGTGCTTGTGTTGCTAATTGTGGATAAGGAGGAAGGGCTCTCATGATGGTGGACGAGGTGGATTTCTATGTGGTGTACATTATGGAAGGAGAGAAGGTAGGTTGCACAATCTGTGATATAAGAGTTCCTATGTGTAAAGATTGTTGCAGGGGATCAAAAAATTTGTTCATGAAGGGATGATGAGATTCCCATGGGAGTGCCATAGGTCTTGTGATAAGAATTGGTATAACCCAAGGTGGTAATTGAATCCCATGCTACTGAATATCTATGAGTACCTGATTTTTGTTGCATCCACTCATGGCACTTACCATGTGAACATGCGATGGATGATTTATGAACATTTCTATAGCACTTATAGTTGGGATCTCGTTAGTGTCTACCCAAATGTTTTGGATAGTTGTTCTTTTTCATGGATCAAAGGAATTCATCGCATTGGATTGATCAATCATTGGTTTAGATGAACTAGCTACCTTATTAAGGGTCGTGTCTTTCCTTTTCTTAGCGGCTCGTGTGATGGGTGGCGTAAAAAGAGAGGTCCTAAAGATGGATTGAAGATGAAAGATAAAAATGCAAGGCATGTCCTAAAAAGACCAAGGATGATGATCTATGATGATGCTACCTATGATGATGGGGATGCTTCCTAAAATACTAAGGATGAATTGGTGAAAAATATTGATTAAGGATTTCTTTCCTAATGTACGATCAAGGTGGATATGATTGTCAAAACCTAGGAAAGACTTGTGGTATTTGACTAACAAGATTATCGGTCAATGTGAACCAACCTTTTTCTCAAGGTGATGAGGTTTCATAGATGGAGGGGGTTATCTTAGAACACTATGTCATTCTAAAGGTACCTAAGATGATGATCCTAAATTTAGGATGAAGGGTAAGCAACTCAAAAAGAGGCTAGGATACCATAAGAAGGATGCACTTTGTAGGATGATTAGGATTTCTAAAATTTGATGTAGGGTTGCTAGGATTGATCTAGGATGGAATAGGATGGGGAAGGATTGACCTAGGATTTTCTAATACTGGTTTAGGATTGGACTAGGATGGGTTAGGATTGGTTTAGGATTAACTAGGATGCTTTAGGATTGGATGCATATTTATGCAAGGCTTATGCTTTGGATGATGTGTGATGTGATTCTAGGGATGAAAACTAGGGAATTACTAAATGCATTCTAAGTGATCTAAGAAGAGGAAGAGTGACTGATTGTAGTGATGAATCTGCTAGTCATAGTGTGTGATCTCAAGGATTTGTGTTTGCATGAACAACTTGATGATATGTTGGATTTTCATAGTGTTCAAAGTGAATGAAGGCATTGTTGATGTGGAATTTATACATAAAGAAAATAACTTTGTAGTTGTATTGGACCATTTCATACTCTTCAGGCTTATGGTTTTCTTGCTCAAAAAAATCAATAATATGTTGATATTTCTTGGCCTATTTGGTTATGGTCTTCTGTTCTTGATAGATATGTTGCAAAGGAGTCTTCACTTTCTGGTGCTCAGTGGAATGGGACATGAGTTCAATCTTATACTGATTAGGCAATGACTACAACAAGTGTGCATTGGATTTTTTCTTTTTTTGGAACAAGTGATGAGTTTTTGGAAATTGTGAGAAAACAGTCTCGCAAGAGGAAAAGCAGCCTTGCAAGAAGCATAAAATGTCGATCTCCTTGGAAAAAGAAATTCAAAAATTTCAGATTTGTGTATGTTCGAGAACTATTTTGTACAAGGTTTGTCACATTGAAGACACATACAAGCACTTTCTACCTTAAGGATGCAATGATCTTGAAAACCTTTCTCCACATACATAGGCACACACACAAGAGCTCATCAGAATACGACCACCATCCAGCATAAGGCTCCATGATGTCTTATTATCCAACTCCAAATGCTCAGGATGGAACGAATGTGTGAATTTCTCAAGGAAGTTACTATCTTCCTTTCCCAGTTGATTATCAAGATTTCAGGGATGGATCAGGTAGCTTGCTAGATTTATGAGTTTCTAGTATTTTCATGGTGTCCCTACAATTGGTTTGTACAGCGTGACTCACTTAAGAGCCTAGTTCAACCATGCTAGTATGCTAAGGATATTCACTCAGTATGGAATACCATTGAACACAACCTTCCCAAGCTTGAAGGAATATAGACAAACCTTTAAGTCCACCTTATTTCTATACTAGCCAAAGTGTTTACTGGTTTGGGGTCGTTCTCTAGGATTCATGCCTCTTTCGGACAGGCACCTCTAAGAAGATTTAGAAAAAGATCAAATGGTCATAATCACTTTTCTCTTGCACCAATGACCATGAAATCCAACAGGAGAGGATAGTGCATGAAGTGAGGTTGCACTCTATAGATTTTGTGTAAGTGCACCAAAGATGCCAAACACACGGTTAATTCCTTTGACAAGTTAAGAAATGTTTTGATTGTGCAGAAATAAACTTGCAAGTTTGTTTGATTTTATGTACACCAAATCAAAATATTCATTGTCTTGTTCAATTAATATTTATGCATTCAAGCTGATGTTTGTTAAGTTTTAAATCCAAATTCGAAGTGTTGTTTGCTTGCTAGAATTTAGAACTTGAAACGAAGTATTGATCCTTTATCCATTCAAGATATGGTTTTGCGTGATTTTAGTGCACTTGAAAGAAAAAAAATGTGTGATTTCTGTTGTTCAATTGTTAGAAACCCAAATCAAAATGTGTGATTTTGCTTGTTTAATTTTAGATCCAAAAAGAGATGTGAGATTTTCCTTGTTCAATTTTAAAACCCAAAACAATAATATGTGATTTCTTTGTCAAATTTTAGATCCAAAAAGATATTTTTGATAGCTTGGTTCAATTATTTGTGTATTCGAGATTAAGTTTGTTTGATTAAATTAGTATGAAAAATAAAGGGGAACTTTGAATGTTTCACCTAATATTTGGAGGAGTAATCAGAAAAATTAGTCTGCAAATTTGGATATCCTTTGAGTCAGCTTTCTGATGCTTTTCAAATCGTCAAAAATGGAGTCTGTATGCGATAGTTATGGCTGTTTCCGTGAAGGGGGCTCGTTATGGATTTTGAAATTTTGAAAATTGGTCTAAGTTTGTGATGATGCCATCAAGAGCTATGGGGTTAATTTTGATGGTTTTTTGGTCATCACAAAAAGTGGACAATAGTGCAAAATGATGTTTAGATGACCGTCAAATTTATGCTTGTGAATTTTTTCTGTGCAAGAAAATGAAACCCTTATGTTGATGGGGTGCTGAGTTGGTGGTCTATGTGGCTGGAGTGCCATGTGGCAGTCTCCAGTTAGCCCATTTGGAGGGCTAAAGGAGGTGGCGAATGAAGGGTTGGGTCTATGTAGGGAGGAAGTCAACATTGGGGTGTGGTGGAAGGAAATTTGCAAAGGGAGACAAATGGAGGAAGGTGGGGAGAGTAAGTGTTGCAAGAAAAGTAGCAGAGAAGGTTTGAGCTAAGCTGCACAAGGTAGAGAGGTTGAAAAAGAAAAGGGGGTTGTTGGAGTGTAGGGAGGCAGGATCAGGCTGCAGGCTTGGGCAGTGGGAGAAGAGGGAGCTGAGTGGGGGAAGAGGGAGTAGAGGTAAAGAGGTTAGGGAGGTTTGGCGTGGGGATGAGGCATGGGGAAGGTGTTTTGAGCATGATGGAGGAACACAAAGGGTGTCGTGGGAGGATTGTAGACAATGAGTGAAGACAAAGTGGAGGGTGAATGGGAGAAGGTAGAGTGGAGGGTCCGTGGGAAGGTGAAGTGCAGCATGGAGGGTGGGTGATGGAGAAGCATAGGGTTTGGAAGCACAGAGGAGTGGGAAGAAGTGGTTGGAGGGTAGTAAAGAAGGCATGAGGAAGGTGAGATGGGTGGAGGGGAGAAGGAAGGATGGCGCAGGGAGGACCATAATGGAGAAGCTCTGTATGCAGCGTGGGGTCATGTAGTGGAGGGAGGGGTGATGGGGTAGAGTGTTGGGGATAGGTTTTACCATTTTAATCCCACATGTGTGGTCAAACAGTAGTTTAGATTATTTAAATGTGTTAACCAACACATATAATGCCAAAGCAAAGGCTAAATCCTTGGGTGTTTGGGGGTTGAGTATGGACTCGGTTTGAGCTAGATGTTGAGGATAGAAACCCACTTTGACCTACAAGAACATAAATTTTGTATGTGCAGATTAGATTGTTAGGATGTATATAAAAAAATACATATATATTTTTTTAAAATTTATGATATCCTGCAACTCTACCTCAGGATGCATGCAGAGGGGTCTGTGTGCAAAAAAAAATTGCCAAAGATTTGATTGTGACAGAAAGATAGGCAGATTTATAGTCATTTTGACTAGAAAGGAGATTCCAAATGTGATGGTGGAGTCCATTTTGATCTATGACACCTTTTGAACCTACAAGCCTACAAACTCACAAAAAATTAAGAGAACCTATTAACAGATTAGTAGAGAACCCGTGAAGTGGGTCCCATCGGGCGTGCCAGAATGTAAGCTATGAAAATTAGGTGTAAAGGAGCATAATAATGAATTAAAACACTCTACAACTAATAATCTAAACTACACACATGCTAAGCCATAAAATGAAACTTAAAATAAGAGATTGCAAACCTCCTGCAAACTCATTCCAACTCCATTTGATATTTTGATGTGTCCATGCTTAAGGGATGTATGCTCAATATTGATTCAATGCTTCAAGATGGATATTGCTTCAAAATGGATGATTAGGGAATAAAAATGGCATTATAACTCTACATGGAAGGTGGATTAAAATTGTGAGGGAATGAGGTTTCTTTTATAGAAAATGGGTGAGAAATCAAGGGTCAGGATGCAATCTTGAGGAGAGGCTAAGATGCACCTAGAAGAGAGCACATGGATTGTGCTTCTTCAAGTGCATTATATGATGACAAGTGTCACAATATGATTGGGTTTAAAAGAGGGAGGAAAGTGACCATTTAGGGAAGCAAGCCAAGGGGATGAGAGGAGACTTTAGGAGATAAGGCTATTAATGAGGGTGTAAGAACCTTAATGAGGAGTGTTAGAAGTATTAATGAGGCATGGGTGAGAGGATAAGATAGATCTTGAGAAATTTCATTGTGGGGAAGGGATTGAATTCCTAATCTAAAGATTAGGAATGTGACATCATTAGGGAGAGTTTAGGAAATGATTAGGATTAGGATTAGGATTAGCATGGGTGAAGAGGTTGGGATTAGTTTGAACCCTGAGTTGGGATTAGTTTGAACCCTGAGTTAGGTGGTTGAGATAGGTTAGGTTAGAGGTTAAGGGAATATTAATGAATTGAATTACATAAATAACATATTCATTCAATAATAGGGGAATAGGGTTTTAATTAATTACTAAGCTATTGGTTGCTTTTAATAATTAATCAAGACTATAGCCAATTAATTGAGTTAATTAGGGCTAGGGGATAACATAGGTCAATTAGGTAATGCTTAATTACTTAGCTGATATCTCCCAGAAGGCACTAAATATGATTGAATTAGGTTAATTAGATATAGGTGTGTACTATACCTAGCAACCTTCTCTTTATCAGCTTTTGAATGACCAGTCCTAATTAGGATTATGTAAAACTCCTCAATATATTCTTCCATTGACTTGATTTCCTACCTTAAACCTTGCATCTTCTTACACATCTCCAATTCATAATCAACTAGAATGAATTGCTTATTCAAATTCTCAAACATTTGGTTCCATATGATGATATTGTCTTTACCTCTTCAACTTCTTTTCATTTGAGTTTCTCGCCACCTTATGTTTGCATGACCTTTTAGCTTTGTCTTTGCAAACTTAACTCTATCAAGATCTTCTACTTCTTCATACTCAAGGTATTTAGCCATCTCATTAATCTAATCGATCAACTATTAAGGCATAAGGATTCCAACAAATGTAGAAAATTTGATCTTAGGTCTTTCCCAAATTTAGATACAACTCTCAGAAATATAGCCTCCTCTAGATCTTTGACATCTTCTATAGATTCTTTGAAATGATCTTCTTCTTTAGACTCTTCACTATTATCTTAGTGTTATTTACATGCAATTTTTCTTTGCAACTCTTCTTGCAGATCTCGCACCTTTCGTAAAGCTTGTAAATCTTTGAGATTGAACTCAACCTTAGGTTCTTATTTAATCTTGTAGTTCTTCTTTAGAGGAATCTTCAAGATCTTTGTGAACCCTCTGCAACAAATCACCAACTTTCCAACAGAAGGTCCTAGAGAAAACTATCTCACCCTCAGTGATCTATCCACAAACTCAGGAAATTCAAGCTTTGATACCACCTAACATTGTGCACATCGGAGGGTCCAAGAATGGACTACCCAAACTAGCAGCCCAAAGAAACAACAACAAAAAAAAACCAATAATAACAATTGAGATCTATTTCCATAGAATAACAATTACATTCAACGTGTCGGGCTATAAGGTCTTTTCAGTTACGACCAATTACAAAGATATAAATATAAGATCTATCACAGATCTACGAGAATCAGGTCATTTACCTTCTACCCAAACATACAACTTAGATCCAATACTCAGATCCTCAAATGTGATTTGATTCCCTCTGATATAATGCCCTAAGCTAAGAACATAACACTACTTAAATACAAGAGGCAACCAATAGGTCGACCACAAAAGATAACATAGGAGATGCCAATAACCCAAATCTAGGTTCCCACAATCCCTAATGAGAGATTGCAAATAAATGTCATGCTACACATATTCAATGCATCAAGTCGGCCTCCCAGATCCACAAGAACACCAGTCGCCAAGCCAAACTGTTGAGTGTCAGGAAAACTATCGAGTGTCAGCGAAAATGCCAAGTTCTAGTAACCAACACATGCCGAGTAAGTCAGGTTTTGTCTATAAAGCATGATGACTAAGCTCTAGAGGCATCGCCGAGAAGGTTATGCCAAGCACCAGAGTTGCTAATTTCTTCAGCAACTGAGCCCCTTGGCCAATACAACAGCCAAGAAACAACACTCATCTTTGGCTGAGTAACACTTCACCAACTAAGATCCAAACACACAAAGTACTCTCCAAAGAAAATATATTTTTGTGTGATACATGATTGCAAAGAATCCTAGGATGCTCCTGTATCAGAATTGTTTGAGATAATCACTTAAAGATATTTGAACTGTGAACTTGAAAGCCCTAAATAAGATATTTAGAAAAGAGGTGATCATTTGAGAAATAATTTTGAGTGTTCGAGTTACCAAGGAAAAATCTATTGAATCATTATGGTGTTAAGTGTTGCTACACCTAAATTGATTGAGATAACCTAGGAGGAAAAATTTGAACATAAGTTACATTCATTTAAGGAAACATAAGTTGACAAAACCTGTCTCCTATCCCTAATTCCACCTCGAGTATTGTTGATTGAAGAAGTGAGAACCTTTATACATTATAATATTATTTAATTAGGTAATGAGAAGATATAGAAGGAGTATTTGGAAATGAGTAGCAACGGTGAACTTAAAGATGAGTTCAACCATATTCAAATGAAGGGTTTGACACATATTTTGGACTTACTAGAGATATTCAAGGAGGAATGGATTCAATATGTCTTGATTCATTTTCATGATCAATTCATATGGCTGGAGGAACTGATCAAGATCATGAAGGAATTTATACATCTATTAACATGTTTCTCAGCTGATGGGGAATCTTGTACCCTAAGGAAAATATCTATGAAGACAGTAGAATGGCTTACTAAGTCTAAGAAAGATAATATAGAAATGACAATAGACGACATTGAGGATCAAGAATTTCATTTTGCAGAGATGATTGTTGGTTATATGGTTTACCAATCGAGTTGGTTGAATAGTGTTCCCTATGGAGCTACTCATGTCACTTACCGAATAGTGAAGGAAGGAATGAGATATGATGTCTAGCTGAGATGGTGAGATCACATATTTTGGAAAATTTGAAGAGGATTTAGACAAACAAGAAGTAATCACTAAAGTTTGGATCACTTTTGGTATGTATGTTTTTCTATGTGCAAAATTGTTTTCTTGGTAAAGGAGGAGTAACCTGGAAAATAGACAAACCAGATTTATATAGAATAAATGAATATATAAGTGAACTAGGTGATAACCTAAACAATAAAATGTGGGGATATTTCAAATACTTTCAAGATAGAATGCACAAGAGGTATAGGATACCTCTACACATTGCGGAGAATTACATAGACGCGGTTTATTTTCTAGTTGATACTACTACTTGTAAGATACAAGTGGTAGATCCTAGGATTTCATGGATAACTAAGATGGGATATGATACTCATGAACATTTTTTAACCCTAAAATTGAATCTTTACTAAAGCTACCAGTTAACAAAGAAGAAAAGAGGTATGGTAATTTTGAGGAGGCATATGAAAGAAGTACTTTACAACTTAAGAAACCTAGAATTGAAAGAAAAGCACAGAAAATCATTAGTCAATTGGAAGATAATTTTTCTATAGGTGAAGGTAGTAGATCCACAAGTGAGAAACCAAAAATCATTCTTGATTCTTATGCCAAAAGGGAAAGGAAGTGAGTAGAAACTCAGAGTAAGGTTCTAGAACTACCATCAGTAGAGAGGTCTGGGATGGAGAAGAATGATGAAGTTAAAAATTATGACCCTATGCCACATGAGGCATCTCAACCTATCAAGACTAGGACATATATAGAGAGAAATAATAGAGGATAGTCAAATGTGTAAGACCCCTCCTCGTATGCACCTGATTAAGAATGACTTACTAATTAATTGAGATTATGGTTTGAATAAATAGTACTAAATGTATTCTCTAAAGTAGTTGTGCATACCAGTAGTTAAGAAATT
>MU223686.1:130270-162789 GCA_018584345.1 Thuja plicata | reverse complement strand
CAAAATAGGAGAGATCAGGGTAAAAACCCCCAAATGATAATCCATTTCTTTTTATTTGTGTCTGCAGCTTCAGCAGCTCCTGGATTCTTAGTCTTCTCATATGAATGTCATCTTCATCCAAGAGATTCCTTGTTGAATCTTCCTCTATGCATTCATAATGGACATTGGTATTAGGGATAGTAGGAGTATATAACTTCCTAACCCCAACCATGAAGCCTTCTGGGTCAATGTACCTGTAAGGGGCTGCCCCCATTCTGTACTTCTCCAAGCATTGACCTACTTCATCTATGGCATTCTTACCAATTGTAAAATTTGCAATCTTGAACTGCCTAGGGGTTATAGTCCCATTTTTATGTGGTGCAAAGTGCTCATTATCAGTCAACATTAGCTGCCAAATGAATTCCATAGTAGCCACTCGCACAGGCACATGATAAGGTAATATATGAGGTGGATGAATACACCCATATACTCTGATAATGGTGAAATTCTCCTCCAAGAAGAAATCACCCCAATTGTGGTGTCCAAACCAGTTTTCTTTGTAATTGCAAGGCCTAAGCAATTGGATGATTTTCAATGGGACTCTAGTCCTGCTTGTCCCTAAACTTTGCACAATTGGACACACAATCCAATTTTGGAATGCACAGTAGTCACATTCTCTAGAAGTATAGTTCCAAACCCTAACCCAGAACTAGATAGGATTTGGTTGTGCTTGATAGAATCTCTGAGGGGATAAGTCATGAACCCTCATGATTACAAAATTGAAATACAAGAGAAGGTGCATTAGTACTGAATAATGCAAGAATTTTGGCTCCTTCTCCTTAGGGTTCTTTAATTTCTTTTGTGTTGCAACAAAACCCTCATGCATTTCGTCTATGATATGCTGAATGTAATCATAACTGGTGCTTGAATGCACCTCTTGCAGGTCTAAAACCATCATCAAGATGCCATAACTGATTCTCTCTACATCTCCATCAATCCCTACCACTCTACATAAGGCATAAGCATTGTACTTGATATAGAAGTACAGGTCCTTGTAATAATATGGATAGGGCTCAACCATAGGACCTAAGTAATTTTTCAATTCTTTCAACATATGCTTCTGCAACAAGCCCTTTGTAATACCAGGCTTAGAACTGTATCTTTTTTCCTGCCTTGTCATGTCAATTTTGGTTGACATGGTACTAAATAAGCCAAAGGCTTGCATAAATGAATTTCTATTCAAAATTAGTAGGGCAATGCCATCATCCCTCTTAATGGTCTTTGTAAGGGCATCATAGTGATTTGCTAGGTCAAGAAATAGGTCTACATCTAAGAAAACATCAGGAACTAATAACCTAGCCAGACCACATGTCCAAGGGTTTGAAATAGGGATGGGCCTATCAGAATTCTTATAGAAGTATGTGAAAAGAGAGTAACCTGTTGTGCCTGGGGTCACAACATCCCGAATATTCTTGTACTCATCTAGGAGGACACTAGCATCAGCCTTCTTGTTCTGTGTTGAACCTGGCAGAAGATGGAGAAACTCATTAGAGTAACTCAGTTTTCCTTTCTATTCCTCTCCACTGCCTCCACTTGTTGAAGCGACGCTCACAGCAAGGCTCATCTTTGCAACACACTGAATCTTCTTTTATTTTATCGATATTGAAACAAATCTATCTCCAATATCAACTTGTTTGTTCTGAGCATAATCTTCTACAATTTTAGAAATCTCTGATCACTTTTGAATATACTGCAAACCGCGCAAAAAACCACTCTCCTAAAAATCAACAACTTGGGCTCTGAAAACTTGAAAGCACGGTAAATAAGAATGAATGCGCCATCAACTCCTTATAGCCATCATTTTGAGTACGCAGCTCATAATTCAGAAACATCAGTTCTGCCATTAATTCGGCATGCTGTGAACTTTGAAAAACCTAGCCGTAGTTGCACGAAGTTGACAGGAAATCAAATATTCAAAAAATGGATCCTCAGAGCAATCATAGAATGTTTAAGAAAGCTGACATGCCACCTTATGATTCACTATGTGTCATACATCTCAGCTAGCCTTAATGCACAGTAATCAAAATTCGAGCCTCTGATTGGTTGCCTGGAGATTTACTCTTTCACATCACAAAACTGCCGCCATTTTTTAGATTTTGTAATCAGGCGACCACGCGACTGCATTAAGTCTCTTTGTTGCGACCCTTTGTCTTTAACCATGGTCCCGTCTGAAGACTTGGAGACAATGTACTTTTTTAACCTTGGCTGACCCAAATGACAATCTCCCGATCATGCGACCGAACCGAAATCAAAGTCGCGAGCAGTTAACCTTAACTCATCTTTCCTTCCGAGACCTGGCGACTAGCCGTTATCATTAACCTTCACAGTTGTCTCCTTGTCGCCAGATGCTTATATTTTGTTTGAAAACTATGCGACAACCTTTAGTCGCCCAGTCGGGAGATAAATTTAACTTTACCTTAACCTATTACAAGCGCCTTTTCTTTACTCATAGCGACTGCGTGACATACCCTAATCGCTAAGTCGGGAGGAATTTTTCCCTAGGGCACTTTTCTTTCCAGACTTTGTGACCACCGTTGGATCTTTTGACTCTTTCATCTGACGGTTGTCGTTTAATCGCCAAATGATCAGGCATACCCTTAAATTATTCCCAGACACCGTGACAAAGGGCAAAGCACTTTAGTCTCAAAGTCGCAGAATCCACTTTCTTCTTTCTGGTGGCCACGTGACTACCCACTTACCATATGACAGATGTCGCCCAATCATTTGTCCTCTTGTTGCATAATAGAAAACTGGAGCATTTATCTTTTCTGGCGACATCCCGACTACACCTTGTTGTAAACCATAGACGGTTAGTCGCGTAGTCTGAGCTGAAATCTCTTAACCGCCACTTTATTCCGAGACCACGCGACTGAAAGAAAACTTAACTATTAGCTTTCGCATGATCTGGCGATAACACGACATGAAGTAATCGTGAAGTCTGAGAACCTTTTCATAACTGTGAGAAATCTTCTGCAATCACCCGACTAACAGTGGGTCCCATCCTTTACAAAGCTTTATAACATCATTATCTTGTGACTACCCGACTGAAAGAAATCACTAAGTCTCGTAACACTGAAGGAATATTTTGTTTCTGAATGAGACTATGCGACACAAGGAAAAATCAAAGTCGGGAAGAGCCTTGGAATATTCGCTGGGGGTAACGCGACGAGGTGACCTAACTTATAACACATACCTTAAGTGAAATGAAAAAGCAACGCTGAAACATAAGGCATGGTCTAGGGTTTAAAATTCATCATTTAACACTTGGATAACTAGGGTTTTTCAGGTTTTTTGAAAATTTGGCAAGGTTAGACTAAAAAACCTTAAATTTTATAGAGGGAAGGATAAGGAACCAGGAGAACTAGCAAAAATAGGAAATACAACCAACAAGGTCTCCTATAACAAAGATTATCTCAAGAGACTCTTCCCTAAAAGTCTTAGAGGGACTATATCTTCTTTTGTTGATCTTGTGGAATTGTTTTTCCATAATACTCCTACAATACCAAACATAAAACATCCTAAAGTGATTCGTGAAATACTAAGAAAAGGAATGGGAAAATCTTGTCTAGTTTCTTACAAAGGTGGAGACACCTCACCAATTGAATGCCTTGGAAATCTGGTACCTAAAATATTATTGATGAACTATAACTCATTGAATGTTTGAAGATGTTAAGTTGATGATCACCAAGTCATAAAAATTTTATGCAAGACATTAAATCAGTTAATGTGTTATATTTTAATTGATGTCAACTTGATATAATATGTATGGTCATGGACATATTGCTAAAGACTTCAAAGAACCAATGAATCAAAGGCTATGCTATCATTAATTCATATAAGTCAAGTATTCACAAAGTGACTATACACAGCAATGGAGTGCACACCGACGATCAGAGTAAATCAACAAGAGCAAAGTCCCAGTGTTACTTGATGAGAAAATGCACAACATTACTGATGAGAAAAGTCACAGTGTTGCCCGACGAGAAAAGCATAGTGTAACCCGATGAACAAAATTATAGTGTTTCCCAATGGACGGAGATCCTGAAGAAAAATGAAGTCACACCGACGGAACAATCAGTTGTCACCGAAAACTAACTAAAGTATTGACCGATAGAACAGAGAGTTTAGAAATGACAAAATGCTTAGTTTTCAAGGGCTCAAAATAGACTTAACTGATACTTATTATTGTTTTAATCAACAAGATAAATTCAGAGATAAGTAAAGGATTTAAATTTGCTTTGTCCAGTTGGCAAGAAGATCTCTATGAGATAAAACTAGAGTTTTGCTTTAAATCTAATTGGCGAGAGTTGTGGATCATGCCAAGATCAAGAAAGCCAAGAAACGGTGAAATCATGTCTATATAAGAGACAATCTTATTAATTTTGAATAAGGCGAGTGACAAGAGAATAGATTCTGAAGAGATTCTGAAGAAGAAGAAAGTCTTCATTCAGACCTGATCAATCAAGCTAAGGAAAGAGCTAAATTCTACGGACACCGACGAATAGTGATACAATATCATAGAGAAGAACAGTGTGGAGCAAAGGTATTGAATTGAATACATTGATTAGAAAGGTAATGCACTTACAATAGATCTAAAAATCTAGAATTCAAGTTGTACATGTGAACAGATCAATTTACTGTGTCAATTTAACCATTGAAGCATCAAGTCTCTTAACCGAGAAAGACATAAAAGTCTTTTCTAATTGAGATACATGCCAAGGAGTATCAAAATTTTTGATCATACAAAGTAGCATTGGATATTCCTGATACCTATTGACAGGCCAAGTGAATGTTTGATCAAGGATGGTAGCATTAGATGCCAGATACTAAGTAACAAACTATCTATTTAAATCCTCTAACAAGGTCACACCTAATAGTGTTTTTGTAATTTTTAACATGGTTGGTTCTTAACCAAGCTCACTTCAGAAGAGTGAAAATTTTGGGTACCAGCCCCAATGGTTTTTCCCTTAACAGGTTTTCCACGTTAAAAATCCATGTGTTAATGTGTTTATGAGTCATTACTTTATTGTTTTGCATTTCACTTAAGTAAATCTGGATTGATCAGTATACACTAGTTATTTACTGTGCTTCGGTAAATAGAAAGACTGATTATCAGTAAACCCACAAAAGAAGGATTTGCAAAGCATTCAGACAAGTAGTAATTTGATATAAGTATTTCAAGGCATTCATCTTACAAGACTAAAGATAACTAGAGGTATAAATTTGTGGTACTAAGTTTGAAGGGTTGATTTAAGGAGTAATTTTTGAGGCCACTGATTCACCCCCCCCCCCCTCCTCAGTTATTACTAACAATTGTTATCAGAGCTTGTGTGCTTAGAAGGAAGGTTTCAATACCTAAGCTAAAGATCACAAGATGAAAAGACTAGATGTGCCCAAGTTAAACAAAGACAACTTTTCTTCATGGAAAAGCAGGATAAGACTCCACTTATCAGGTATTGGAAAGGATGTTACTCAATACTTAGACACTGAATATGTGTTGCCCATAGGAGCACCCATAGTTGAATAAATGAGAGAGCAGCATGAGCACAACTTCATGATGATAGAGCTTTCTTCCTCACTCTATGATGCTGAATTTGAAGATGTCAAAGCATTCACAACTGCAAAGCAGATGTGGGAAAAATTGAATCTTGTACATGGTGGTGATAAAAATGTTCTGAGAGCCAAGGCATAAACCCTTAGAGGAAAGTTTGATGATCTCATAATGAAAGAAGATGAAAAAATCACACAGTAATACACACGAATCAAAGAGGTAGTCAATGCTATCTGAGGAGTTGGAGGTGTACTAGATGAAGATACAGTGGTAAGTAAAAATTCTAAGAACCTTACTGCCTACTTATGATATTAGAGTATCTGCCATATGAGAAATGAGAGCATTAGCAAATAACAATGTTACTCTAGATAGTTTGATTGGAAGAATAATTTCATTTGAGATGAATAACTTTGATAATAGTGTCTTACCAAACATAGAGTCTGCATTCAAATCTTCTTTGAGAATAAGTAAATTATCAAGTCATAAACACACTATGAGAAAATATAGTGATAGTGAAAGTGAAGAAGAAGATCTTGATGAAATTGAAGCACTTATGGCAAGAAGAATGCAGAGAGGCAAAGGTAAATACAAAGGTAAATTACCACTTGTATGTTTTAACTGTAAAGAAATTGGACACTTTTCTGCAAGATGTCCTAACAGAAGAAAAGGTGACAAAAGTAATGACAAGTCATTTGAAAAGAAGTATGACAAAGGTGATAACCGAGATTATAGAAGCAACCAACAATCAAAAAGAAGAGATACCCAAGACTATAGGGACAAAGGAAAGAAGGTTAGTTACCTAGCTAAATGCAAAGATGAAGATACTGACACCGAATCTGATGAAGACAACCGATTCTGATGAAGACATCGAGATGGTGTTTGTGGCAATAAAAGATGATTCAGATGATGATGAAGAAAGGTATGTAGAAACTGTAATCATATCTAAAGTTAGTAAAAATGATGTCTAGATTATAGATAGTGGCTTCACTAACCATATGACTGGTGACAAACAAAATTTTGAGACTTTTAAATATTATAATGGTTGTTTAGTAAGAATAGGTAATGACACACCTTGTCCAGTTAAAGGTAAAGGAACTATAAATTTGAATAACCTAATAAAATGTGAAAATGCTTATTGGGTGAAAGGATTGAATTATAATCTATTGAGTGTTTCTCAGTTGAATAATTCAGGTCACAGAGTAGCATTTGAAAATAAGAAGGCAAAGATCTTCAATAAATCAGGAAGTCTGATTGGTATCGGAGAGCAGACAAAAGGAAATTTATTCTATTTTAATGATACTGACACCACTTGCTTAGTGGCTAGAAATAAAGATATATGGTTGTGGCACAAAAGATTGTGTCATGTAAACTTTGAAAACATGATAAAGATAAGTAGAAAGAGAAATATAAGAGGCTTACCAATGATGATTAAGCCATACAATATCATGTGCAAAAATTGTCAAAAAGGTAAGATGACAAAATCAAGTTTCAAAAGAAAAACCCATACATCTAATGTCATTCTAGAATTAGTCCATACTGATCTATGTGGACCCATGAGGAAAAATAGTTACTATGGTGACAAATATTTTATTCTCTTTGTTGATGATTACTCTAGAATGATGATAGTAATGTTTCTAAAAGATAAATCTGAAGCATTCAAGATGTTTAAATGCTACAAAGCAATGGTAGAAAAAAAAAGTGGTAAGGAACTGAAATGCTTAAGATCAGATAGAGGAGGGTAATTTATTTCAAATGAATTCACTAACTTCTATAATGAGCATGAATCAAAAGATAGGTCTCTGCACTGAGAACACCACAATAAAATGGAATTGTTGAAAGAAGGAACAGATCCATTGTTGATTGTGCAAGGACACTAATGATAGAGAAAGGCATCACCCAAATCTTCTAGAGGGAATCTGTCAGTATTGTTGTTTACACATTGAACATTCTACAATTGAGGAAACACACCAAAAAGATACCCTATGAGCTATGGTATGGTTACACACCCAATGTAAGTTACTTCAAAAATTTTGGTAGTCAATCTTATATCTTAAAAGATGATAGAAATGGAAAAATTAATTTCAAAAGTGATGAAGGAATCTTTCTAGGGTATTCCACCAAGAGAAAAACTTATAAATGTCTCAATAAAGCCTGTAACAAAATTGTTGAAAGTGCAAATGTAAAGATAGATGAATTTGTAGAAGAGAATGAAAAGGAAAGCACAAAAGAACCAAAGGACTACAACAGGTTTGTTTACAATGAAGAACTTAACAATCTACCCGAGAAATAATGTATAGCTCCCGAGCAACAGATTATTGCACCCGAACATCAAGCTGCAAATATAAAAAATTAGGATATTGCTCAAGATAATGTACCAAGTGATGAAGATCAAAATGAAGGACAAAATGATGATCAAGATGATAGACAAGGAATTGAACCTATAATTGCCAGATATGTCAGAAGGAACCATCCATAGAACCAGATCATTAGAGATAAGAAGGCTGGTATGAGAACCAGAAGTAAGTCTCTAAACACAAGATGTCTAATTTGTGATTTTGAGCCAAAATCTGTCAATGCTGCACTTGATAATGAAGAATGGATTAGTGCTATGAATGAAGAAATTAAGCAGATTGAGAAACAAGACATGGACACTTGTACCAAGACCAGATGAAAAGAAAGTCATCAATACAAAATGGATATTCGGGAATAAACTAAATGAGAATGGAGAAGTCACCAGAAACAAAGCAAGACTAGTATGCAAGGGGTATGCACAAGAAGAAGGGATTGACTATGGAGAAACGTTTGAACCCTTTTCTAGGTGAGAAAGAGTGAGAATACTACTTGCTTATGTTGCATGTAAAGGATTCAAGGTATACCAAATGAATGTCAATTCTGCATTCCTAAATGGAATACTTGAGGAAGAGGTGGACATTGAACAACCAAAAGGGTTTGTTGATCTAGACAAGAGGAACATGGTATGTAGACTACACAAATCCTTTTATGGATTCAAACAAGCACCCCGAGCCTGGTATAAAAGACTTTATTCCTATCTCATAAGTATTGGATTGGTAAGAACTAGAGAAAATAGTAATCTTTATTTGAAGGATATACTAATGCTAACATTTTGATTATTGAGATATTTGTTGATGAAATCATAATTGGAGGCAATGATATTCTATGCAAATCATTTGCAAATGAAATGAGAAAAGAGTTTGAGATGTCTATGTTTGGAGAGATCAAGTTCCTTCTTGGTCTATAGCTCATGCAACAAGATGAAGGTATTCTCATTACACAATCCAAATACATCAAAAAAGTGCTGAAAATATTCAAGATGGAAGATTCCAAGCTAGTTGGAACACCAGTGGAAAATGGATGTAAGCTGAAAAAGGAGGACAAGTCACTCGAGATAAATCAGACTTTGTACAAATCAATGATTGGAAAACTCATGTATGTTGTACATACTAGACAAGATATTGCACATGCAGTAGGAATAGTTGCAATATTTTTTGCTAATCCCACAGAATCACATATGACTGCTGTGAAAAGAATCCTAAGATATCTAAAGAATACCGAGGAAAATGGCTTATGGTATAGAAGAGAATTAAAATTTGAACTTAAGGTCTTTATTGATGTTGATTGGGCTTGAAATATTGATAACCGAAAGAGCACAATTGGAGGAGCATTCTTTATGGGTGACAGACTTGTCACATGGATTAGCAAGAAGTAAGGATGCATCTCTCAGTCTACTGCAGAAGAAGAGTATGTTGCTGCTGTTACAAATTTCTCAAATATTGCATGGATCAAATAGTTACTAGAACGTATGCATATGAAAATTCTTGAACCAGTAATTATCTATTGTGATTATACCAGTGCAATAAACATTTCTAAGAATCCAGTCATGCATGCTAAGAAAAAGCATATCTCTATCAAGTATCATTATTTGAGAGAAAAAGCTTAAGAAAAAGAGGTGATACTGGAGTATGTTCAATCAAAGGAACAATTAGTTGATATCTTCACCAAGACACTACCCAAGGATGCATTCGAGTACTTGAGAAAAAGACTAGGGGCCAGACCCTTGTCTACCAGTCAATAAGATGACTAGAAGGCTGCATCAGCCTACATATTATCATAATATCATTCATGTTGATGCAAGAAGGGAGATGGAATTCAAAAGATAAATCTATACACAACAAGGTATTTATCTACTCCATGCACCAGAATTGTTGTATTGCTGATGGATTGGGAAATTCAAGGAGTATATTATGGATAGAAAAGATTTTGGCAATACTGTCAAAGATTTGTTTGGCATTGTTGTCAAAGGGAGAGAATATATCCATTATCACATCAAGGTATACATACAAGGAGAGATTATATCCATCACATTATCCCAAGGGAGAGATGTAACCAGAAAGGGAGAGCACATACAAAGGGAGAGAATTGTTGAAAAGAAAACATCAAAAGAAGAGAATAGTCAAAGGGGGAGAGTTCGACACAGGAAAAGAACACATCACATCAGAGGAAGAAAGATTCTAAATCTATCTAGTGAAGGGATTGAAGACAAAAATAAAGTTGGATGAATCACATCTAAGCTTATATAAGCTTACCAAGGACCAGATATTTGTATCGATTATAGTACATAAGATTGGTAGTTTGATTAACTTCAACTGTTATATTTCATATTGTATTAGTGATAATATAGTGTGATAATGTAGTCTGTTCCATCAATTCCAACAGGATATATTGTTGAACTATAACTGATTGAATTTTTGAAGCTGTTAAGTTGATGATCACCAAGTCATAAAAAGTTTATGCAAGACATTAAATCATTTAATGTATTGTATTATCATTAATGTCAAATTGATATAATCTGTATGGTCATGGAAATATTGCTAAAGACTTCAAAGAACCGATGAATCAAAGGCTATGCTATCAGTAATGCATATAAGTCAAGTATTCATAAAGTGACTATATACACCGACAGAGTGCACACCGACGGCTAGAGTAAATAAACAAGAGAAAAGTCACAGTGTTACTTGATGATAAAATGCATCGCATTAATGAAGAGAAAAGTTGCAGTGTTTCCTGATGAGAAAATCATAGTGTAAACCAACGAACAAAATTACAGTGTTTCCCAACGGACGGAGATCCTGAAGACAATTGAAGTCACACCGACGGAACAGTCAGTTGTCAGCAACAACTAACTCAAGTATTGACTGACAGAATAGAGAGTTCAGAAATGAAAAAATGCTTAGTTGTCAAGAGCTCAAAATAGACTTAACTGATACTTATTATTGTTTTAATTGACGAGATAAAGCCAGAGATAAGTAAAGGATTTAAATTTTCTTTGTCCAATTGGCAAGAAGATCTCTATGAGATAAAACTAGAGTTTTTCTTTAAATCTAATTGGCCAGAATTATGGATCATGCCAAGATCAAGAAAGACAAGAAACGGGGAAATCATGTCTATATAAGAGACAAGCTTATTCATTATGAATAATGGGAGTGACAAGAGAATAGTTGCTGAAGAGATTATGAAGGAGAAGAAAGTCTTCATTCAGACTTGATCAATCGAGCTGAGGAAAGAGCTAAATTCTGCGGACACCAACGAATAGTGATACAACATCACAAAGTAGAACAGTGTGGAGCAAAGGTATTTAATTGATTACATTGATCAGAAAGGTAGTGCACTTACAATAGATCTGAAAATATGCAATTCAAGTTGTACATGTAAATAGATCAATTTACTATTTTAGTTTAACCATTGAAGCATCAAGTCTCTTAATCGAGCAGGACTTAAAAGTCTTTTCTAATTGAGATACATCCCAAGGAGTATCAAAAATTTTGATCATACAAAGTAGCATTGGATATGCCCGATACCTATTGACAAGCCAAGTGAGTGTTTGATCAAGGATGGTAGTATTAGATGCTAGATACTAAGTGACAAACTATCTATCTAAATCCTCTAACAAGGTCACACCTAAGAGTGTGTTTGTAACCTTTAATAGGGTTGGCTCTTAGCCGAGCTCACTTTAGAAGAGTGAAAATTTGGGGTTCTAGTCCCAGTGGTTTTCCCTTAACAGGGTTTCCACGTTAAAAATCCATGTGTTAATTTGTCTACGAGTCATTACTTTATTGTTTTGCATTTCACTTAACTAAATCTAGATTGATCGGTATACACTATTGATTTACTATGTTTCAGTAAATAGAAAGACAGTTTATCAGTAAACATACAGAAGAATGTTTTGCAAAGCATTCCGACAAAGCATTCCAACAAGTAGTAATTTGATATAAGTATTTCAAGGCATTCATCTTACAGGACTAAAGATAACTAGAGGTATAAATTTGTGGTACTAAGTTTGAAGGGTTGATTTAAGGATTAAGTTTTGAGGCCACTGATTCACCCCCCCCCCCCCTCAATTATTACTAACAATTATTCCAAATGAAAATGATTGTCCNTTTAAGGATTAAGTTTTGAGGCCACTGATTCCCCCCCCCCCCCCCTCAATTATTACTAACAATTATTCCAAATGAAAATGATTGTCCCTAACACTTTTGAGCTACTTGTTAAAAAAGGGGAGACCATTGAAGGTGGTCTCTTGCAAAAGGGGACCATTAAACATTATACTTTCTCATATAACAATGACCAACCAAATATTTGGACCAAGAAGAAAGGGGTAGTCAATGATGGAGTGAACGATGCTAAAAATGTTCAAAATGTCCAAGAATCCAACCAAGGAAATCAAATAAATTATCATAATAAAAATAACAAAAATCAAAATCGCAATCAGAAAAATTAGAACTACTCTCAACAAAAACCACACAATCAAGGCTATCTATTTCCTCATAACAAAAACAATACCAACAACAACATTTCTCATCCATATCTGTGTTGATAATTTACTTCCCTCATAGAACCTCTTGAAATTATCTTTCAAAGAATTGTTAATAAAAAATGAAGGTATATTCTAACGCTCAGCGATATGATGATAATCAACCCAAACCTTCTTGGTACAAGGACAATGAATATTGTGAATATTATCGCATCAAAGGTCATGAACCAAGAAATGCATGAAGTTGAAAAACTTTGTCCGAGATCCTTTTGATGATGGAAATATTTAGGTTGAAGAATATACACTATCATCATCTAATACGTAGCTCAAGATATAAAATCACCCATTCCCAAAGCATGATCAGAACGATATCTCATCTTCCAAAATAATTCCTTATGATTATACCACTAATAATATACAAGGTTTTGACTCTACATGTGGAAGTATCCAAGAAAATGACTATTGTGGCTTTGATTCCCTTTGTGGTCACATAGAAGAATCTGACAATGATGTGTACACCCTCAAGCTTAAAGATTTTGATTGTAATGCTACCACCAAAAGGGGAGGAATCATTGTTCAAGCTGCTACCACCTCACCAGTCACACCATCCACATCTGCTTGACCTTTTTCATGCTACTACATTCTAGAACAATTGGGGAAGACTCCCATGTATATATCTATACTTGAGCTTCTCCATATGTCCCTTGTGCATAAATAATTTCTTTAGAAAGCCCTTATTGAGCCCCGAGTCCCTAAAAAATATCAATGCCTCATAATTTTAATCTATGATAAGGAACCTAGCTATGCAATTACACCTAGTATTCATATAAAAATACCTCCATGGCTCTGACCTTTATCACAGTAATCCCCTTCACATTGAATTCATTATTCATTCCACCAAAATAAAAAGAGTCTTGATAGAGAATGGATCTGGTTTGAAACTTTGCACCATGAATACGATAAGACATTTTGGACTCCTTGAAGACCTCATTGATGTAACAAAGAGAATTACCATAAAACCTTATGAAGAAAGGAAAAGAGAGTCTAAATGACCATTCATACTTCCTTTACAAGTGAGCCCCTCCCTAATTGAAACTACTTGTCATGTTCTTGATCTTGATCTTCCTTATAATATACTTCTAACAAGACCTTGGATACATGCTATCACAAGTGTACCATTCACATATCATCAATGTTTGAAATTATTGCATCATGAAATAATAAATTACTACCCCTGGAGATCAAGAATTTTTCCAATATTGCAAGATATTGGAGGGTGAGAAACCATACTATTTTCCTTTGAATGAATTTTCTAGACCTATTGAAAATGAAGATTCTACCAAGTCCTCTACTGAGAAATATCCTACTGAAGAAGATGATAAATCATCTAAAAAAGGAAAACAAATGTTCACTAAAGAGAAAAGTTATAATACTGAATAAAAGGTGACGTTCAAAAATAGAATGGGAGAATACAAATTTGAGAGTGTCATATATACTGGTCATCTCCCCCTATCCCCAAGGTCCTATGGTAAACCAAAGAAACTCTTTCCTAAGAGGAATAAGGAAAATATGACATGCAAAAAGGTTACATTTGAACATTGGGGATCCCTTGAAGATCAACACATGGAAAATGACATACTATACTGAATTTTTAATGATGATGAAGAAAAACATATAAATATTCCTAAGGATAAGTATGTGAAGTCCACTCCCATTGTTGAAGGCATGTGATATCATGGAATGAGACTTGGAACAAATAGAGATGGAAGGAAGATGATCATCAAAGAAATTGGCTACCCTCGAGGCAAAGGATTGGGTTTCCTAGAAACCAAGGTGACCTTAACATCAAAGATGATCTTATCAACTCTAATCATGTCCTAGAAATCACTGCAACATATATTTCATCCCTCACTCTCCCTCTTAAACACCCTTGGCTTATCGATTGGGACCAAAAATATTCACCACCTACCTTGGACATATGTAATTTGGATGAGGTAGTATTTGTTAGGAATAACAATCCACAAGACAATAGAGAGGAGGGGGGTGAATCAGTTGTGATATAGAATATTAAAATTTATACTTTATAAACCAAAACTATAATGCAAATGATAATGTAGTAAATGCCAACACAATAAAAAAATACTTGTTTTCAAGGAAACCTTGTTAAAGGTAAAACCCCAGTGGGAATTGGCACCCAAAAATAATGTACTCAGAGTTTAGTATCCATGTTAAAAGATTTAGCCCTCTTAGGAGCTTATTACAATATTACAGTACATGGTCCTTGTTAGAGGATAGACTATGTTAGGAGTTAAGTAAAAAGGTAGGCTCACTACCCAGGCACACTGCCCAAAGAAGGTTAAAGCCACCCTCAAGGATTCACAATCTAAACAAGTGTATATAAGAAATATACAATCCAGTGAACCATCTGATATCAAATATCTTTGCTTTGTCAGTTCCAATGAAGTATTATTATCAAAAACTCTTCTCTACATCCAGAAGAAAAAAAAACATAATCAAGGTTGATCCTCTCAAGTAACTATGATCAAAATTTTCCCTCACTGGATGCATGAAAAAATGGGTCATGATCTTAAGTGAATTTGATAGTGTGTATGTAGACTAAAAAGCTATCAAGGGTCAAGAAATCACAAATCAGTTAGCAGAATCTCCTATTTCTGATGATCATCCTATTGTTGCAAATTTTACAAATGAATAAAACACGATTGTAACCCCAAGTGTACAATGGAAGCTTTATTTTGATGGATCCTACACACAAAAATGCTCAGGGGAAAGATTCTTGTTTGTGATGCCACAAGGGAATCTCATCCCCAAATCTTAAAAAATTACATTTACTTGAACAAACAATATTCCAGAGTACAAGGCCTTGGTAGAAGGACTTTGTCAAGCTATTTGTTGGAAAATCACCAACCTTCTTGTCTTTGGTGACTCCCAGTTGATCACCGTAAAGTTAATGAAAAATATCAAACCAAGGATTATAATTTTATCCCTTACCACCGAATGGTTGAAGATCTAAATTCATAATTCACAAAAATTATATTTCAACAGATCCCAAGAGATAACAAACAATAAACTGTCAAATTGGCTACCATTGCCTCTTTGATATCTATGCCAGAGAATAGTCAACAATGCAAGTTTCTTGTCAAGAATCTTATGGTCCCTTCCTTTAACCAACCAGATTCTAATATGTTGTGTGAAATCCTTGGTCCCAATTCTCCTTGGTACCACAAAATTTATTCCTACCTTTGTGATGGGATCATTCCACTTACCTTTACCACTAGCCAATGAAAAAACTTCATTTTTCAAATTTCCCCTTATACTATCCTTGGTGATACCCTCTTCTGGAAATACTTTGATGGAACCCTTATCCCATATCTAAACTCAGAGGAAGCACAAACATCCTTACAAGAGGTGCTCAAAGGAATCTATTGGGCCCACTCTAGTGGTTTCACTTTGGAAAATAAGTTTCTATGTAGTGGATACTACTGGTCGATTATGAAGTAGGATGCCTATCATTTTGTGAAGAAATGTGTATACTGTCAACAACATGGTGATTTGATACATGCACCTTCCCAAGAACTTGAACCCACAATAACCCTTTGGCCTTCCTCACAATGGGGTTTTGATCTTATTAGCCAAATCTTTCCAAATTTCTCCAATGGTCATAAATATTTTCTTTTTGCTACTAAATATTTTACCAAATGGGTTAAAGCCATCCCTCTCACTTTCGCTACAAGAATTTTTTTTTTGAAGTTTATCTTTAACTACAATATTTGTTGCTATGGCATCCTACAAGATATCCATATTGATAATGGAAACCCTTTTACAAATAACATTGTCACTGAGCTCTGCGATAAATTTTGCATCACCCATTATTGTTCTAGCAAGTATTATCCACAAGGTAACTGTTAAGCATTACTTTTACACAAGTCAATTGATAGGATCTTGAGATTCAATTTCCTCTCTTGAAAGAATAATGAATTTATTCCAAAGGCTCTTTGGGGCTGTGGTACAACCTACTTGGTAACTGAGTTGAAGATAAATGTGAATGTTCATGAGGGGGCCTTTGCTGGTACTTTAAGGACGTCAAACAATAAAACAACTTTAGTGCTTTTTGTATTTTCCAATTTATAAAAGATTGTAATTAACTAAGGAAGAAAATTTGTATTTAAAATAGAGATAATTTTGATTGCTTTCAGATTTATGACAAAAATTTAAATGAGTAGGGTAACAAGAATGAAGTAAATTGCTGAAAATGAAATCCTAGCAAACATAAACCATTGTTGATCCTTCCTTGAAAATTGAATGATAGAGAGATTTAGAAAAAACCCACCAGATATAAATCAGACCACGTCATAATCTTATACCCGACGGATGCAATCATTTGGAGAGAAAGTGTATTCACTCATGCAAGATTTTCAAAATCTATCAAATCGTGAAGCCACCAAGATGTGCACACACACGAGATAGATTTAGTGATAAGCCCAAAATATGATCTATACCATGCATTCATCACAACAAGCTAGATGAACAACATCAAACTCCAACTAAATAAATGCAGATTCGAGACACAATAAAACACTTGGCTCTTTGAAAAAAGAATGAACAAGCATACACACATTCATAAATTTTGCATAATTAACATCAAATATCACCATGAATGAAGCACCAATTGTACATCTTTATTGCATCAAGAATCCCTCCATAATACATTGTTTTGATTACAATATATAGAGTTCTGATCTACAAATTCTGAATGTCAAAATTAGGGCATCAAAGACTCTAAAAATAATGAAAACAAACTAAAAATAAAGATTTAGTGAAGAAATCTATTAAAAAACTGATAATAAACAAATTTCATGGATCTCTAATCCATTTACAACCAGTTTCCCATGTAAAAAGGGATCAAACTCATTAAGAAAGAAGAGAGAGAAGCTGGAGTTTCATTGCATGCAACTGGAGTCTTCTTCTTGATCTCTGAGTTCTCCCTTGGAATCTTCATTTGTGGTTCTCTTCAAGGTGGTAAATGATTGAGGACCCTTATTCATTGCAAAATGAACTCTATTTATCGATCCATCTAATCTAAAGTTCTATTTTTATGCAAAAAAGTTATCATGCTGGAATGGCCCAGAATTTGGACCCCGACCTCTGCACCAAAATTTTCCAAGTGTGAATTTGACCAAGTGTGTAATCAAAACTTAATTCCTCTAAAATTTTGTCCTTTCAGATTCCAAAAGGCAAAAAAGGTTGAAAATTTGAGAGGGCCAAAACTAGCCTTTGGTAAAAATAGTTGTCTCCAAATCTGCATCTCTCAAAAGTGTTGAGTCTGGATTTGGGAAATTATCTTGAGAACACCTCTGGATGAGAATCTCTCACCCTTTGCACTATTTCCTATACCTCCTCATAGTTTATTTCCTTCCTCTTGAATTTTTTAATTCATCTTTCTAGCTTTTCTCTAAAAATGGTCAATTCAGAAGCGTAGAACTTGATCTCTTCTTCATGCTTGGATATCCCTTGCATGTCGTCTTTGGAATAGAATAGTTGGTGTAGGTCTTATTGGGTGCTAAAACCTACCAAAATGTATTTGAATTATTGTATCACCTCTTTTTATGGGTGTAGGATCTATTTATCTTGGTTCTAGTACAGTTCTAAGCCAATACCTGCGAAGAAGTTGTCTATCTCTTCTACCCACTCCATAATTTCCTTATGCTTTTTTTGTATGAAGTCTAAGAACTTTTCGCAAACCTTGATTGTTTTGGATATGCTTTTAATCCATGTTCCAAAGTTGTTTATCTCTTCACCTTCATATATCTTGACTAGGATCTGGAAGTGTTGCTTCTTGATAATCCTGTGGTCTTGGAGGGCAGTTTGCCATTTGGTCACTTCAACATCTAATCCATCGTCACTCTCCATTATGTTTATAAACTTTGTAGTATCTATCAAAATAACTCTGAAAGGCCTGAAAATTAGCTTGATAACCTTTTCTCCAAACTGTTCAAAATCACTCTTCCAATCACCACTTGTCTGAATCAAGGAGGGGGTCATACTTGCCGACAAGGCTAGAGTAGCTCTCTTCTCTAGTACGACTTGTAACAAGGCCTTCGGGAAACTTGGGTCAATGAATCCCACAATCTTATGAATAAATTTCTTAAGAGCCTCATTCTACTCATAAAACCTATAGCATGCTTCAAACCTAGAGCTACCAAAGTCTTACTTCCCTCCCTGTTCAGTTCTCCCAAATCTACCTCTTCAACTATGTAATCCTTGGGGGTGAATTGTTCTTGAGAGATACTAGTAGAATGAATCACGACCTGGGCCTTCCAGCAACCCCCGGTATCTTGAGTGACATAGGATATGGTCATTTCTTGTATATTAGCCTCTTTTTGATGGAAGGCCTACCCTAGGAATGCCATATTTGTGTCCTCTCCTTCTTCAACATCCATTTAGGTTATTTTGTGTGGCTAAATCTCTTTAGTGAACCACGTAGGTTTACTAAATGTTGTAACTGACTCATATGAGGTGATGTGAAGGATTGAAGCCAAGATTTGTGATCCAAGAGTCACCCCCTCCTCTACCTCTTCCCTATGTTCACCTTCATTTCCATCTTCTCCCCCGTGCATTTCTCCTTTGTGGCATGCTTCCTCTCTCTTCTCTTCTTCTACTACAACCTCCAGTTCACCTTTATCTTGACCTTCATTCCCAGAGGAAATAATTGTTATTTCCACATTAAAGCATGTCATGGCTTCCAGTGTGGTTTTTAAGGGAGATGCAGCTTCTGAGCTTAATGACACTTGGGGAGTAAGGATAACACAAGGAAAAGGAATAGAGGGTAGTGGAGTCATAATGGAAGGTGTTACAGTTGATGTTGAACTCTCTCCTAAAGCTTTACCCCTTGATGCTTTAGGCAGTGCCAACATCTTGAGTTTTTTCCCCTAGGCCAGTGCCATAGTCCACTCCTATGATAGGCACGTTTAGTGTAGGGTTTGTGAATTGGGCCAGAGGTGGAGTAAGGATCACTTGAGACTGGAGGGGTGTATGTTTTCCCAACTCAATTCCTATTGTTGAGTCAGGTATATCCTGCCCTTGATCTGCAAACCCTCCAGGAATTCAAAATGAGACTTATGGAACTCATCCGAGTCTAGGGTATCCAATGGATTATCATGCTCTTTAGGAGTCTCTTCCTACTTCCTTTGGATATTTTTCTTCCTCGAAGAGGCTTCCTAAGATCTTTTCCTTTTCACCAAGGGTACATCTTCCTCTTCTGTCTCCTCTTGTAAATTTTCCAATCATGGAGAAGTAGAAGCCCTCTTTCTTTTATAAGTCTTCTTCCATTCTCTAATGGTAGGGGGAGATTGGCCAGAAGTTGAAGTGCCTTCATCTTGGGTGGCCTATGATGATCTAATAGAAGGAACTATCTACCTTGTCATCTTATTTTTTAGGGCCTTGTGCCTAGGATTAGAACCATATTCCACTGCACCTTCATGCCCATACACTGTTTCTAGCTTTTGAGGTGGGGCCTTCTTGTATTGGGGTATTGAGGACCTCTCTCCATGTTTCTTATCTACTTTCTTGGGTGGATCCATTGGTATTTTTAGAGGAATGGGATCCATTTGATAAGGTTTTCCAAACCATGCCTCTATCATTCTAACCACATGCCTTGCTCTAAATTCCATGCTTTCATTTTCCTCTTTATCTATCTTTGCATTCAGAATAGGATGGTTGTATATTTTATCAACTGCATATATTGAATCAATCACATTATCTAAATATTTATCCCATACCTTTGGGGGAATATTGATCTTGAAGGCTTCTTGTGCTAGTGTGAGGGACGTCCTGCAGTATTCCCTAATTCTTACCTCGTGGTCATCCATACAATTCATCCAATAATCTTCAATGTGTGGCTCATGGATGTAGAACTTTCCAATGATATGGTTGTATGTACCTATGAGATTAAATTGGGCCCAAATTCTCTTATATATGTGGAGTGGGTACTTGTCCTACTCAAAGGCCAATGAATTACATATCTTCATGTCCTGGAGAGTGTAGGTTAGGTCTAGGGAAATGGGGAAGTCCTAGCATTGATTTTTCTTATGTTTGATGTGCTTGTATGCTTTTGCAAGTTGCAGAGCCCTTTCTAGGATGATTACCCAATCAGATGGATAGCTTAGTAGCTTCTTATGGTGAAGGGTAGATCCCACCACTCGGATGTATTTGAAAGTTTTGAACTGAATATAGTATATCCCTATGGCCCTTACTTTGGTAGCAACTTCTTCTAATAGCCTCTTCACATAGTCACCCTCTATGGATATGATGACTATGAAGATAAATGCATCATTTACTATTTTGTAGTCTAGGCTATCTTCAGGCATATCCATCCTTCTAACCAATTGTGGATAGACAATATGAGTCCATGCATTTGGGTCATTAAATTTTCCTCATTTTATGAGCCCTAGATAATTGGCTCGTGATGTTAATAGGCATGCTATATAGGTAGTCATGTATAACTTTGGGTTGTGCTTAACTACAGTCAGTTTCTCATCCACTTTATTGCTTAGGATGGTAGCCCAATCGAACCTAGATTTTTGGTTCGTGATCTTTTCTATCAAGAAGATCATCTAGTTCTCAATTTGGATGGACTGACGAAGCCCATACACTTGGATTATTAATGTTACTATGGCCTGGATGTCATCTTTTAAGTACCTCCTTCTGAGATCTATCTTGTCTAATTTGTTCTTCAGGAAAGGTTGTTGGAGGTATTCTCAGTTTGGAAGCTCATAAGCATCTTTAATCTTGTTCCAAAACCATCTCAACCCCTTTTCTATGTAGAATTCATCAAACTTGTCTACACCCTTCTAGAGATGGAAGGCCTCTTATATGTTGTCTAGCCTTAAGTCAAGGACTATCTATCCTTCTATATTCTTAATCACCCTTTCATCTGGTATTTAGGTTTTGGATAATGTCATGATAAGATCGGAGGACATGACCACTACCGGGTGAGCTGCTACATTGACCAGACCTGATAGAACCAGGGAAGTACAATCTTTGGTCCTTCCCACTAGTTGAGAACACCTTACTAGGAACTTATCCCAATCCACATTCCTGATATCGGTATCAGTGATATCTATATGTCTATTTCTGATCTTTGAAGGGGGATGATTCCCCTTGAATAAGTACTTCATTGGTGATGTTGTCCACTTACCAGGCATTCCTGTGAGAAAATATGCAAGTATTAGTATCTCTATTTGAAAGAAAACTACTAAAGAAGGAAAGAAAAACTAACTAAGAAAACTAGAAATAGAAGGCTCTTAAGTAGCCAGAAATGTTGTTTTTGCTCTTTCAAATTTTTTGGGATTTAAAATGATGAAGACAAGGTCAGGGTGCAAAAGGTCGAAATTGCAAAGGATGATGGCTTGAGGCTAATGGTGAAGCAAGCCCTTTTGGACTTGTGGAGTGCAAAAAATTGTGGAAAATCAGGGTGCAAAAGATCCAAAATCTTGAAGAGATTCAGGGGCTGATAGAATGCTTTCAGACTTTTGGTGTGTGAAATTTTAACAAAGGTTTCAGAGTTTGAAAGTCTAAAACCTCTGGGAATAGACAATTTTTCTTTGGTCACTTCAGTGTTTCAGTGATCTGAAACACCAATGATGCTGAAGTATGAACTGCACTTGGTTCAAAACTATTTTAAGGGGATGTTTTCATCCTTTTGGAGGCCAAAAACCTACGACTAGGTCACGATGTCAAAAAAACCTAACTCTAAAAAATGTGAAGAATAGGAAAAAAAAGGAGAGCGATCACTCCATAGGTCCAAGGGTATGAAACCTAGGGAGCTAGGAGGGAGCACGACCTGACTAGGCTAAAGGACTGACCTAAATTGACGCAAAACAAAAACACAAAAATGAAAAGAAGAGAAAGAAATGGCAATAAGGCCCTACTTGCAAGGAACAAGGAGAAGAAGAAATCAATGAGCCATTGAGTGCGAGGAGGGATAACTAACAATGTTGAGTGAGGAGGTGAGGAGAAATGGCGAGCGTGTGAGGAGGAAGAAAAATGAAGCAGAGAAAAAAATAAGTGAGGAGATAAAAGGATTGGGCCACTTTATAACCCATGGCTGACATCACCTGACTTCGGCATTTTGGAGGCTGAAACAACAAAGGTTGGGTTTTCTCACTCCCTTTTTGGTGTTTCAGAGGCCAAAACATCGAAAGGTGTGAAGGTTTTGTCCTTCAAATTTTTTAGTGTTTCAGAGGCTGAAACACCAAAAGGGTCAGGCTTGGCCCTTCAGTAGTTTTGGTGTTTTGGAGGACCTGAGGTCATCCAAAATGCCAAAAAAGTGAAAGTGATGAAAGGCACCTTTGTTTCCTCAAAAGGTCCCTCAAAAACCCAGTTCAAGGAATAGGGAGAAGGGCATACCCAAAAAGGAAAAAAAAAAAGGGGGGTCCTGATGGTCAGAGGAATAAAATGGGGTGTTTGTTATGGACCCACAACAAATAGCCCTAACAAAAGGAGGAATGACCGAGGCATTTCTTCATCATCAAGACCCTTCTGGATTCTAAATTTGTAGTGGAATGAAAAACCAAGAGCTTTATGTGTTGATTATCTTTCAATGACTTCCATATTTAAAGTTTTTTGTTGGTCTCTTAGTGTGTGTTCACATGTGTTCATTCCTTTACCTTCAATTGTGGTGTCTAGAATGTTTGTCAGTTTTCCCAACCTTCACCATGTAGACCAGGGCTTCCCAGAAAGAGCTATGTTTCTAGCCAGGCATCCAAATCCCAAAATATTTTTTCTCCTAATCCCAAATCTAACCTTTCTCTACTGTCGGTCAGGTGTCCATAGCTGCAATAGAGGTTGGTATAGTCACCCTTGTATGTTTGGTTTGGTAGGCTGGAACTATGTAGGAGAGTTATTTTCTTTGAAATAATTTCTTATTTTCTTGCATGAGCCATATCAAGACCCTTGATGTGTGTGGTTCTATATTCAAGTTCATACTATCTTCTTCAATCAATCCGAGCAATTATTAGGCTGTGCTACTCATTTTACACTTGTGACCACTTTCGGGTCATTTTTTCTTTTTGTACTTGGTTCTTTCTTCTTCAACTATTCTTCTTTCAATCCTGCCTTTGCATTCGCTAGACTTGGGTTCTACGATCAGTGGGTACTTGAATCCATGCACAAGTTCTGGTACCAACTGACAAATGCTCAAGAAACCGATGCTCTTGGTACAATTTCTTAGTGTTCTTTGTGATTAGGGTGACCGAGCATCGAACATATTTCTGATTATCAATAGAAGATATTGCTACTTTAACTTTTGGAATGTTCTTTGTGCTGTATATTTCTTTGGAGAATTTGACTAAGAAATACCTCTACTACAATTCAATGACCACTTAGAATGAGTCCAAGACACATAGACCCAAAGAAAAAAGGAGCAAAAAGCCCCAAAAAAATGAGGAATGACAATGGATGAAAGAGAAGGACTGATGGAAAAAAATTACAAAAATAAAGGAAAAGAAAAGAAAAGAAAACCAAACGCACAAAACTATGATACAAGGGAGGAAATGCAGTCCCGCTTAGGATCCAAACTAGTGTTTGAGAAATTTCCCATTGACTAGAAAGGGGGTCAAATCTCTATCTAAGGTGTTGATCCTAAAAGTGTTTTCCCCCAAGATCTCTGATATCTGATAGGGGTCTGTCCATAATTTTTTAAATTTTGTGTGGTTGCCTAGATTTTATTTTTTCCTTTTCCCACGCGAGGACAAGGTCAGAGATCCTAAAATATTTAATGGTGACTATCTTATCAAACCATGGCTTGATGATTTCTAGGTTCTTTGACACATTCTCCATGGCTAAAGTTCTTTTCTCCTATAGGTTGAGGAGGTTCATGAGTCTAACTTGCACTTGATCTTCGCCTCCAACATGCTCGTCTATAAATCTCAAAATTGGGATTTTCAAGTTCATAGGGAAGACCGGTTGCAAGGCATAGACCAGTTTGTATGGGGATGTTCCCTAGGCATTCTTAATCCTCACCCCATCTATCCACAAGGCATATTTCAATTTTGTGTTCCAATCCAAGGGATTTTCATCGAGGAGATATTTGATCACTATTGTCAGGTTCTTGTTTGTAGACTCTGTTAGAAACACTGAGAGGGGGGGTGAATCAGTGTTTGCCTATTTATTATATTTCAGCAATTTAAACATAAATCAAATATACATCTAATGAAGCTTAACACAATAACATATAACACATGATATGATTACGGGGAAACCTTGATCAGAGGAAAACCCCGCTGGGAATTAGTACCCACAAATATTGCACTAGTATAATGAACCTATTAAAGTTCCTTTGCCCTATTAGGAGAAGTCTTTACAATGCAAGTACAATGACCTAGTTAAAGGCCTAAAATTGTTAGGAGTCTTACAAATAACCCTGTTAAGGGTGAGGACTCACTGTCCAAGAGCTCACTGCTCAATGAGAAAGAAGGCTACAACCTCCTGAGAATAGATATGCACTATATCCAAAAGTGAACTGCTATATATGACACAGATGTATGATCAGTTCTAGTTATGCACTTATTCTCTTATCTTCTTTAGGGGATCTATCTCATGTTGACATATTTACATTACTCTACTCAACTTATTTCTTTGACACTTCAAATATATCTTTTCATTACATATATATATGGTTATGCCTGAATAGACGTGACTATAAACAAGACCTTAGTCGGCCCAAAAACATAATACATGAGAATTCCAAACAAATTGGCTTAAGCATGTTTACTACAATAATAAAGACATGATTAAAAACATACTATCATAAGCACTTGGCCTTTAAACAACAAAATATTATACGCTGATCCAAAAACATAAGTCAGCTCCATGCTCTATCTTCTGAACTACAATAGTATTGTTCTTGTTGTAACTTATCTATACTATCATTTTATACCATGCGTGTCTGGACTTAGTATGTACATGTAACATAGAACATGTATGTGAATGCACATACCTTGATTCAATCACTCACACATGTGTTGATGTGTTGATCACTGTATAACTTTGTCTACCCTATTTTCTATACTTAGTCATTTTTGTCTTCCAAGTTTACTTGACAGAAACTCTATATGACTTTGTTGCCATAATGAAAATACAAAATAAGTCATGTATCCTCTAGGATTCAACTTGCCAACAATCTCCCCCTTTTTCATTAATGGCAACAAAGGAATGTGACCAAGTTACTCAGAATCTCAAGATTGACTTAACACAAAAAGAACTGTATATCATTATATCTTTTTAACATATATATACACTACTCCCCATATATACACACTTATTATTTATATACATTACTCCCCCTTTGACATTAATGAAAAAGGTGTCCAAAAACTTGAAAGTCTCTAGGTACTTACTCCATGTATACATCTAGATATACAATCTGAAGAGACTTGATCTCTTTCTGCCAAAATGCCTTCATTGCATCAACTGTCTGCAGATGGGCGCATAGAGCATATGTGAGCTTTTGCATTTTTATCAGATCCATGTACGGACCTTGATCATATGTGACCATAGTGGCATCAATATATTTGATGTTCTCATCTAGAACTACTAAGGAGGGTGCTACTGCTTTTCTCAGTTGAGTGTGTCTGATTCTTATCTTATTGATCTCAAATTTTTCCTTTTCAATCTTGTCCAACTGACCTTGATAGATATTTTTGTAGATGTTCAAGTCTTTCATGCATGTTTCAACTGATTTTCTAACATTGTCAACCAAGATATCTGCCTCTTCTATCTTTTTGATATGTTTAAAGTGAATTTCACTTTGTCCATGCAGTTTGCTATTACATTTCTGCCTTTAGTTGCCAACTCTTTCAACATAGACTAACCAATCTTTAATGAATTTAGATCTAAGGTAAAATTCTTTACCAGTTCATTTAATCTTTCCTTTTTATACTCATCTTCTGCAATTCTAGTAACTGAGTCTACTAAGCTTGTAAAATGTGCTTTGGAGCTTGTTAGGATGTTGTCTACATCATCAACTGACTGAATTTTAGCTACTTTCTTGTTCGTAGGTACTAGATCATTCAGAATGTTCACTGATTCCAAGAAGAGAGGGTTTCTAATAACCTATTTTTCTTTGGATTTTTCCATGGCTAGGACGCTAGTCTTGATCAAGTCTTCTTCTCCCCATGCATATAGACTTGCTGAGTCAGGAGTTAAGCTTGAAAATAGTGAAGTAGATGGTTGAATGGATGGTGTGAATATAGTATTCTGACTAATATCCATGCATTCACTTTTTACTGGGATCTCCATAACTGGTGTTTCATTATTTTGATTATCTTCCTCTTTATTCAAGTTTATTGGATTTGTAGAGGGAACTTCATCTTGTTGTAAAGATGTGTCATCAGTGCACACCTCCTTTGTCTCCTTAGTGCTTACAAATGATTTTTCAACTTTGTCCATATCATTTTCAGATGCGGTCATGGATATTTTGATATCATCAATCACTATAGTGTCTCCTGAATCTTTTACTGTATCAGAGGCTATTGAAACTAAGGGCATTGAAACCTGTGGACCTGTCTTAGGTGCATTATGAATTACTGGTTCTGCTACTTATTTGGGAGGAATTGGAGTTATCTTTTTTGTAGGCACCGTTGAAGGGTAGATATGTCTATCCATAAACACTTGTGAAAAATATTTTTCAGTCTCTTTCCCAACTAACTCATACTCTTTGTTCATGATATAAAGAGTCCTTGTCTTGGTTCTGAGATGAGGCTTTACAAAATCTAATAGAATTGCCTTCTCATCATGTGCACAAACATGGAGAAGATTATCTAGTGTTTCTTCTCTAATTGTCATATCTTCCTCAATTGCATGTCTTTTCATTATCTCTAGAATGTTCCATAACTTGTCTAGTATCACTGTTTTAAGTTCTAGAACTGAATTTTTAAACTTAATCATGTGAGAGATGAGCATAGAATGTATCTCAGATTTATCTATTTCCTGATACTTGTCATAAACCTTTGTAATTGTATCTAGTCTTCCTTCATTAATAATCTTGTTCCTTAAGACATTAAGACTAGGTCTGAATCCTACCTTAGGAGGAGCTTGAGTATTTCTTACTGTGCTCCAAGTTGTTCTTGAGGATGGGTGACTAGTGGGCACTAGCTTCCTTCCTCTAGACTTCTTGCTTGGTATAGAAGGTGGAGAGGATTCCAGATTAATGGTGGTAGAGGGTGCAAAAGTGCTCTCTTCAGTCTTCTTCTTCTTCTTCTTCTTCTTCTTCTTCTTCTGGATGTCATCAAACTTCTCTATTTTAACTTGTGCAGAATTTTTCTCAAGTTCTTTTGCAATCTTGGCTTCCCTTTCTTTATCAAGGTCTTCTTGTGTGACCCCATGAACTTTTAGGATGCTAGATGTAATTCTAGATGCCTTCCTTTTATTATCAGCACTATATAGGATAGAATTGACTTCATTTGTCTTCTCTCTGTAAGTGCCCCACCTGGGCTCATTAGGATCTTTGGGCATAGACAAAAGAACTTGTGCATATCCTTCCAACACATGTTCCTCAACTTCATAACCAAGTGGATGAATCCATTTGGTTCTAGGCTCAACTGCCTCCGTGCAAGTGTAGTCAGTCTCTACCATGAAGCATATGGTCTCCTTATACTTCTCTACTATTTTCTCAGATAATCTAAACATCTTTTGCATTTTGATCCTAAATGTCTTGATGTCAGAGTCCATAGAGTCCTTCACTCTGCTCTTGGATGTGGCTTTTAGTGAAATCTGAGACATAGTGGGTTTGCTTCTATCTAGGTAAAGATTTGTGACCTTACCAACAATATGGAAGTATAGGTAGATGATCAAAGAGCCAAACCTGAATATCTTTCTCTTGTCATGCTTGATAGCCTTGATGTTCTCAATCAGTTGTGCACGCAATAGTTCACAGAGATTGTACTGAGTTTTATCTCTCACCATCCTTATTGCTGCCAGAATTGTTGCTGTGCACACACTATTTAGTCTGCTTGTCTGCTGAAACTTGTAACCAAGTATCATAGTGAGGAGCTTGATGTCATTTTTTTTAATAGGATCAACTGTCATCCCACGCCTATCACTCCTGGATAAGCATGCTTGGTCAACCTATTTCTTAACATCCTTACCAGTTGGAAGAACTGGTCCAGTCTTAGGTAGTCCAGTTATGCCATGGATTAGGTCTCTGGTAATGTGGATGGGAACTTCACCAATCCAGTAAAGGTCATCATGTATCTTGCTCAACAAGATTTTAACCCATTCTGGCTCATAGAATTCATGCGCATTAGAATACTCAAAGATAGGGCTATCAGTGAGATGTGCATATTCATCCTTGAATGAATAGTCGGGTTTCATCATTGACGCCATCAGAGTAGCTATACTATTATCCCCAATAGTTTCCTTCTTACAGTAGATGTTGTAGACGTTTAAAATCATCCTTATATTAATTTAATTAATATTCCCATAACATTATAGTTAATTTTAATTAATTATATTTGTTATATTCTTCTATCTATTCAATTATTTTATTTAATTAAATATGCTTCGCTTTCCTTAGTATTTGAATTTAATTTAAATACTACCCCCTTTGATGTATTAAATCTTATTTAAATAAATTATCCCTCATTAATCCCTTTAAATAATTTTTAATTTATTCATTCCTCCACACGACCTAAATTCTACTAAACCAAATTAATCTAAATTTTTAAATTTAGATTAAGCTAATTTGAACCTAGATCCTGCCCTATCGCACATCACTCTCACCAAATATACCTATTCACTAATTAACTAAGGTTAATTAGGCTAATTATTTTCTAACACATGTGTCAGCAAATTTCCAAAAAACCACTTTTCCAAATAATCCTTATTTGGTGCCAACAAGGTTTCTTACACCCATTGACACCTTCTTACACTTTCTAAAAGTGTTCTTTTGGCCCAAAACTCTTACACCCTCTTACACCTCTTACAAGATCCTTCACATGTGTACTTTAAGTATGCTTTGACCCATCACATCCAAAGTTGCTCACACATGTGTGAGCAAAGTGGCCCTCTTGCATGACTTATGTGTCCCTCATGTGGCACCTATGTGGATGCCACATGAGCTCCACCTCATCCAAGCCCTCTCTCTCCTCCAAAAAAACTATAAATAGAGGTCATTGTCAAGAGAAAATCATCTCTCATTTATGCATTGTTATCATGTTAAAATAGCTCTAGAATTGCATTAGTTCATGTTTTCAAATCTTAGCTCTTAGTTCATTTCATGTTTAACTCAGTTGAATCTAGAAATCATATATTATTATAATGGAAAACAAATTTAGTTTTATCATCTCATGCATATCATCCTAGCTTAGTTGTTTGTTTTGCATTTCAATCATATGATGAATAGCTTGAGACAAGTTCTTCATACTTGTTCTTGAGTTCTTCATCCATCCATTAGTTTACATTCTAGTTTCATCAACCAAACAATTAAGTGTGATTAATATATTGTGTTGGGAGAGCACACCCACAAACCTTCTCTTAGAGAAAATCAACAAGGCATTGGGTGCCCTTGTTTAGCTCATCAGAGGTTGTGGCGGAGTCCATTGTTATTTTTTTATAGTATGCTTTTAGACATGTTAGTATAGTTAAATGATTTATATCTATAACATTTGCATGTCTGAGCATGCTCCTAATAGGTAGGATTTCAAAACATACATTTTGGCACGCCTGGTGGGACCCACGTCCCTTGTTTTTTAACATTTTTCACAGATCTTCCATAGTTCAAAAAAAATTTCACGTAGACCCGTCTCCACTCTGGAGTCGCCATTTTCGCAGATTACCATCTACGCTTTCCAGCCGTCTGCAACATTCGGTCGTCTGCGCCTATAACTCGTCGTCTCCGCCTGTTCAAAAATAGACTCATAAGAGTGTGGTTCAAACTATTTTTTATCAAGTTTTTAGCATTTTAAATCTTGGATTTTTTACAGTAACGTAATTTTTAGGAGTTAAATATTGTCTGATTTGGTAAAAATCTTATTTTTAAGTTTGATTAAGTTTGCTTTTTAATAGAATCTGACTGTGTGTATTTGGTTGTCTATGTAGATGTTTCACCATTTTTGCAGATCCCCGTCTGCAAAGATCACCATCTACGATACTTGGTCATCTGCGCGTTTTCCTGAGTTTAAGGGTTTTCTACAACATTAAAAAACTGAGACTTTAAGACTACTAACAAATTTCATGCAGGTTTCCTGATGGTTCTTTAATAGATCCTTAAATGAACTTGTATGACTAAACACTTGTCTTGGAATGCATGTTGTTTAAAGTTTACCTCACTCAATCTTGAATGTTAAGGGAATAAACCTCACAAATCTTGAATGACATAAGGAAGTTAACACACCTTTTGCAAGCTTTCTTTTTGCTGTGTTGGAAATAAATTGAACATGAATGATTAACCATACTATTGTGTCTTTTTCTTAGGTAGAAAACACTTAGTTGCTTTTAAATAGGTTCAATTTGGAATGAACACTTCTTGGTGTGTTTGAAGAAGTGTTTTTCAACACTTCTTTCTAGCTATTGTGTTATTCAGATTAAAATCCCTAAATATAAGTGATGCTATGATTAAGTTATAGTTTTATCCTCTCCCCTCACCTTCACAGATCTTGGGTGAAGAGAAAGCTTAGCTTAATCAAGCTTCTAGAGAGGCCTGTCTAGAGGGTACGCTTCCCTTTTAGAGGATGACCTCAAACCGGTAATCCCTTCGGCTGATATAGAAATAAAGTGTGACCCAAAGGTCCTTTTTATCCCTTCAAGCTCAGGCGGGTCATGTTCAATGGTAGTCCATACTAAGTGAATATCCTTAGCATATTGGCATGGTTGAACTACAGACTTAAGTGTCTCATGCCGTACAAACTAATTGCAGGGATGCCATGAAACCTTGCTAGTAACTATAAATTAGTAGCCTACTCAATCCACCTCTAAATGGTGACTTATTATAGTGCAAGAGGAGGGAAGATTCTCCCCCCAAGATTCTCATAATACATGTCCCAGGGTATTGTGTTGTGAAAGAGATCTTCGTAGCACGAAAAAAATACCTAGCAAAATGAAAAAACATGGGCGCCCTTCCAGGGGTGACACTATTGTGTGAGCTTAAGGACTACCAATCAATGGGCCTATAATATTTCATGCGAAGCCAATTTCCTAAGGTAGCTACTATTTGAACTGTCTTCATTGTGCTAGACCTAGTAAAAACATAAGTGGCTTGAAAGAGTCACTTGAACATACATAAACAAGATCCTATAATTTGAAATCAAGGTTTCCTAATGTCACATTTTCTAGTATCCCTCAAGGTTGTTTTGTCCCTTGTTGAATTGTTTTGAGATGTGTGTTTGTTATTTCTCTGGTTTGAATGTGCTAAAATCAATTATTTCCATCGAACAAATTTTCCTAAAATCAGACTGAAGATCAAAAATTTGCCCAGAATTTCAACACACTACCTTAGTCAAAGTGGCCATCTCTACTCTGGATCTGCCATCTGCACAGATTATCATATGCACAGATTACCGTCTGCGAAGATTTCTGACTGCATCTGAGATCACCGTCTTTGCTTAAAAATAGTGAGCTTCCAAATCTGATGAAACATTCAAAATTTGACCTTTTATACGAACCTAGAATCTTTTACCCTAAATCAATCAGTCATTAAGCCAAAATCAGATGACATGACCAATTTCAAGAAACATAAGAAAGTTAATCTTCCAACACCTGCAGTCATTAGAGAACAGAAAGAAACCACTTGTAAATCCAAAGAGTACCAACACATTACCAAATCAATTCATCAGAAAATCAATTATTGTGACAAAGTTAACAAAATCATTTACAACAACAAATTCTGCAATTTCATGGCCAAATTCTCGCTCAATCATGCCTTTGTTGCCCTTGAGAAATACGATTAAACAAGCATCTTTCTTCTAGGATCAATTTCTCAATTCTTCTATCATCATTCCTTCTCTTGGAGCATTAGATCAATCAAATCAAACCAATCCTTTTAGGTTGAAAGACCTTAATCAAAGTGTTACAGACCTTCATCCTCAA